>LDAU01000082.1:51598-179792 GCA_001447515.1 Pseudocohnilembus persalinus | reverse complement strand
TTTTTTTTTTTTTTTTTATCATTCCCAATGTTTATAATGTTATTAAAAATATTATATTATTGTATAGATAAATAAAACAAATAATATAATAATTCTAACGTTTTTATTAATAAATAAATTAAATGTATTTCTTATTTATTTTAAAAAATATTTTAATAATCATTTTACTTTTTTAATATTATTTTAATATTTAAAAAAAGTTTGAATATTTTTTTTCTAATATTATTTATTTTTCACTAGTTTTAAAAAAGCTAAAAAATTCTATTTAATTTATCTTTTGATTTAATTTTTACCAAAACTAGTTCCTAAAAAACAATTCCAAGCATAAGTTGCTGCTGATCCTCCATTTACAATCCAATCTGCATGTATATCTGCAGCTGTCATAGTATATGGAAATTCATATGTAATATCAACTAAACCTAATTATTAAAAAAGTATTAATTTTTATTATATATTTTTGTATTCCAGTTTATTAGAAATCTTATAAAAAATCTTAATTTACGCTTTTATTATGCTAATCCTAAAACTAATATTATAAATGCTAACTGCATTTTATAACTCTGTTACATATTATAATTACTTTTAAATTTAAATACTCAATACTTACTTTATTTCGCTGTAATTTGTTAACACTTTTTTATGATATTTTATTATGTTATTTATTTTGTTTTTACTTTATATTAAAGACTATTTTATTTATTATTATTAAAAATAATAATTATGCTCTGAAATTAATGTTTTTTTACTAAATTGATTTTTATTTAGCACCATATTCAACGTGAAAATTTTTACACATTTATCCCGTTTTTAATCAATTATTATAATAATAAAATATTATTCGATTATTTAATCAAATATTCATCTTGTATTGTTAGAAAAATATCTTACTTGTTTGCTAATCATAAAAATAATTTATTACTGAATATATAAATTAATATAAATTTAAATTATCAATTTTTACAAAAACTAAAAATTAAATATCACGATTTATAAAACAAAAAAAAATTTAAATTTTTATATTAATTTTAAATATTTCTGTTCAAGTTTTAATACGTATATTTATATATATATAATATAATAAAATGCATAATTTTAATATAAATTTTATTTCAATAAAATATTTTACTGAATATATAAAATATTTTTTTTATATATATATAAAAAATTCATATTTGAGTTTTAAGTATATACGTATAATAAATTAAGCTTTTTACTTAAAGAATAATAATTAAATAAATATTTTTATCTAAAATTTAAGTGATAATTTATTTAACCCCAAAATGTATTCTTTATAATAACAAATGGACATCTTGATATTTGATTTAAGCATTATTTAATTTAAATATATAGAATCATTAAAAGTTAACACTATTTTTTTGTTTAAGAAAAAAATGATCGAAAAAAATTATGATTTCTACAAAATAAATAAAAATTCAATTAATCCTATTAACCTTTAATACCTATAAATAATCTCCCAATTTATTTTCTTCATTTAAGCTAAATATTTATTTATGTAAATAGATATTTCTTTTATTAAAATTATTTAAGAAATATATTAAAATTCAATTTTTTTCATTCAAATAAATTATTATGATAATTAATATTTAATAATACCATTTAAATTTAATTGTTTATATTTAAAACATTTCTTCATATATAAAATTAAATTAGTTAAATTTATTTCTATCTGAAAATATGAATTTATTATTTAAATAATTAAGAGTTTAAACCATTAATAGAATTTTATTATTTATATTAATTTATTGAAAATTTTCTTATAAAAAATTTATTAATTTTATTATTTATTTTCATTTATATTCTTATCTAATAAAATCTTATTTATCGTTAAAATTATAATTGTTCTAAATATCATCTTGCCTAGAAACATTATTGCTATTAAAATTCGAAATATTAATATTTTCCAAATCAATATTTTTAACAGGTAACTTGCTTTTTCTTAATCTTCTTTTTGAAGTAATAATACTATTTATATGGCTATTAGAATTCATATTACTATTATTTCCACTCAATTCACTATTTACAAATCTTTTTTCAGGGGAAATCAATTCATTCAAATTTAATCTTTTTGTACTCATTTAACTTATGTCATCATAAGCTACTTCCATTATTTAACTCTTTCTTTTATTTTTATTTGGAATCTAAATATCTTTTATTGCTTTAATTCCTTTCAATTTTCTTTTTTCACGTAAATTATTTACTTTAAAAATCTTATTTCCTACGCAAAATTTAGAACTATACCTATATAAAAAATACCAAGTATCCCAAAACAAAAATAAAATATGAGTCACCATACTTGCAGTATAAATATAAATAATTATTTAATTTTTATCAAATCTTGTTGGCTCATCTTCTGATTCGTCTGCTATCAACATATAACATAATCCCTATATTATAAAATAATAATTGAATAAATTAAGTAACAACTTAAAATTTATCACTATATTTAATAAAATAAGTTATTTAAAATAAAGAAAAATATTACAATGCCTGATGATAAAAATAGTTACGACTATAAAATTCTTAAACTGTCAGAAATATATTTAAATGGCCTTCTTATACCAATATAAAGTACATAAATAAAGTTCAATGATATTAAAAAAATTATTTAAAAACTAAGCCATTATTAAAATAAGACAATAATAGTTATATAAATTAGCTTTCTTGAAATAAAAATAGGCTAAAAATATAAAGTATCACTTTAACTATTTTTTTAAAACTGCCATAAATTTCTAAATTAATATCCTTTTATTCTATATTTTTCTTCTATTTATTAATCATTTTTCTCATTGTCCACATATAAATTATTTTTGTTTCTTTTTATTAAATATATCATAATTGGAATAACCACTAAAGTTGAAATTCCTAAAAAATAATTGTGTGTAATTAAATTAATTTATAATTTTTTAGATTTTTATATAATACTTAAAATTTTAATATAATACCTAATATAGCAGCAGGTAAGGAGTCTAAACTTAATTTTGAATAATAAAGGTTTACTAATACATAAAATACTACTATACTATATATAGCAGTCAAAAAATCATACCTATACAAATAAAAAAAATTTAATAAGTATTTTAATAAATGATTAAAATTAAATTTTTTGATAAATAACTTATTACATAAATCTTATTTCAAAAAATTCAAATACAACAATCTTTACCATTTTTATTACAAAATTCATAAAATTTTTATTTTAAAATTTCTCCTACTCTTATATTTCATCATTATTTTGATCTAAATTTAATTTTTATTCCATCTTTTAATTATCCTACTATTTTTAATCTTTTTATTATTGTTTTTTTATTTTCTCTTTATAATTTTAAGAAATTTTTTATATAATAGCCAATATAATCCTAAAATATAAATGTATGGCTACAAACACCATAAGTAAACATACTATTTACTTTATGTTTGGCAATATTAATATTTATTAGTCTCTCCATATAAATTAATTACTACCATTATATTTTTTTTTTTCAAATCCTAATCCAAAATCAATACCGAAATTTATTTTTAACCAAAAATTCATTACACTTTATAATTCATCAAAAAACACATAACCATTTATACATTATCTAATTTAATAAAATTCCATTTAAAATCTAAAGAAATAATTTATTTATATTTATATATATAATTCTCTACCTAAAATTCAAAAAACCCAGCATATATATCAATTGAATATCATCCAATGCTAGGGCAACTCTGTAAAATTTATTAGAAAAAATATATAAAACTCCATAAACAAAAATTATTGTTATTATTAAATTTATATAATAAATCCAAATCTCTGTATATTCTCTTTATTCATCACTATAAAAAAAATAATCTTTAATATACAATTAATCCGTTTTTTCGACTAAAATTTTTCCTTTAGAATCAGTAAAAACATCAGTATTATTAAAAAAGACTTATAAATTCCTATTTCTGTATGTTTTATCAAATTAGACTGAAATAATATATTTTTTTTCATTATTTTAATCATAATAAATTTAAAGAGGAAATTATTTTTCTTATCCTTCCAATTTCACTTATAAATATTCTAAAATACTGTCTCCTTCTTTCAAAAAAAAATCAATTTCAAACTCAATTGTAAAGTAGTATAAATAATTTTATTCCAAATTGTAAAATGTTTCCTGGCTATCAGACTCAGTTACTCTGTAATTTATATAGCCCCAATTTTTTTAACAAATTGATAATTAATATTAATTTCCTCCTTCACAAGTATACCCCTCTTCTATAGTACATGTACTTGAACAACCATCTCCATTCTCTGTATTTCCATCATCACACTCAAATTAAGTACTTACAACCAAACCGTCCCCACAAATTTCTAAACAATTCTTAATAAAATTTAAAAATTTTTTTTAATCAATAATTAAATATATAAATATATATAATTAATATAATATAAAAATATTCCATAACTTTTTTAAAATTGAATAATTAAATTTTATTTATAAAGCAATTTTTAATTTTTTTAATTTGTTTTATAACATTATTATTAATTATAAAATATTTTTTTTATTTATTACAGTACTATCGGTTGGGTCATTTTCAAAGCCTAACAAATCATCACATTACACACAATAATTATTGTATAAAAAATAGCCTGAATTACAAGAAGTACATTATAAAGGGGCTGTATAATCACATGTATTACAAATAGTATCACAAGGATCACATGAGTTATAAGGGTCTGGATTATCATAGTAACCAGAAGGACATGTTAATAAACAATTATTATTATGTAAATAATACCCTGGAATACATTCTGAACAAGTACTTAAATCGCTGCAAGTATAACTTAGAAATTAAAAATTTAGATTAGAAATAACAATATATATATAAAAAATATAAAAAAAAAATATTGTTATATTTTTACCATCCTGTTGGACAAATTTGACAATTTTTAGACGTATTATCGTTAAAATATCCTTGAGGACAGTTCTAATAACATTGATTATCGAAATGCATATAAAGTTAAGTTGGGGAGGAGGTACATAGCTATAAAAAGATTTAATTATTTATTAAATTAAAAATATCTATAAAATTATATTTACAATGCACTATTTCGAACTAGGGCCATTACATGTATAGCATTCAGAATCACAAGGTTGACAAGTTCTACCATTATCCTCCGCATAATAACTAAAATTAAAAAATTAAAATTTCACTTTAAATAAAGTAAGCATTGTTTTACGTGTCAGGACAAGTAGTTACACAAGAAGATGTTGTAGTATCATAATAATATCCATAGGCACAACTTGAACAAGAGGTACTACTTGTACATAATGTACACTAAACTGGACAGTCTACGCATAATCTAGAAGGAGTTGATTAGGCATATTTTCCGTCATTGCAGGTTGTAACACATTCATTTATATCACTATATTCATTATATTATAAATATCTAGGAGAATTACAAGTTTAACAGTCATACTTATTTTATCCTCCTTAACATGTAGCACAAGTAGCATCACAATCAACTAAACAAGTTTCTACGTGTGCTCTTGTATTTGGATACCCATCTCTTTGTATTCTCCAGTCTCCGCCTACATTTTTTTACCCAACTAGAGCAAATCCATCATATAAATCTATATATGAATTTACATCATAACCAAAATCTTCAAATTACTAGTATACCAATGGATTCAATCCTTTTTCACCATTTCCAATTAATAAAATTAAATATTTATAAAAAAAATATATATATATTTACAGCCCATGACTCATTATCCCTCAGTTCATTTAAATTAGACGTTAATAAAATTTAAGAACTACTCGCAGTATGTCCATACCCAAAAGCAACTCTATCAATAGTGCCTATGTCCCAAGTACTTTAAGAACAATGCTTAAAAGAATCAAAATAAGGGGCATACAAATAATATGTTGTCTATTATCTTACATATATACCATTTTCTTACACTATAAATCTTTCAGTGTCCCAACTTCCACATATGTCCAATTCCATACCAAAATAAATATAAAAATGAGGTACTGCTGACAAATCGTATGTTCTTCTAGCAACGTGATTTATTCCAAAAATTCCTATAAAAAAAATGTTTTAATAATTTTCTTAAAATTTAAAAATTTAGTAAAATTTTTAAATTTTAAACTTTTATATTATTTATTATTATAACTATTGTTTTGATAGAAAATTTTAGTACTGAAAATTTAATCACTATTATTTTTTTATTTAAATTGATAATTAAAATTATGATTGCTTCGACTAATTTGATACAAAAAAATAATAATTTATAATTTTTTAATATATTTAATAAATGTTACTTTTGATAGGAATATCTATACTTCTCTATATCCATTACTCATTTAATAACTGCCTCCATTGTAGTGTGGATTAATTTAAAAATTTAATGTGTTAGATGTATGAAATGCTTCACCGAAATCCATTTCGTGCCACTCGTCATTATATTCGGGTCTTCCGCAGACGTCAGAAGTCCCATCGGTTGCACTATTATAATTATAAAAAAAATTTATAAAATTTTAACAAAATAAAAATATGACTTTAATATTACGTAAAAAAAATACTGTCAATATTAGAACCATCCACAAAAATTTAAGAATTACCGTCATCTAGTTTAAATAAATTTAGGAAATATAAAATATTAATAATTTATTGAATTTCTATTTTTAATATAATTAAGAATAATTACTTGGATTATCTAATTTTAAAACTTTATATTTCAAGTGGTATTTATAATGAGGAGGTAAATCAGTAAATTAATTTTTCAAGTAACATCCAGTCCCATCACAACCATTCGCATCTCTTATATTAGTTGAACTTTGTCCTAATAATATACTTTAACCATTACAATTGTAATTAAAATATGATCCTTAAGAATACCCATTGTCATTATAATCGTAGTCATATACCCAGCCATCATATTTAATATTGGCATGAGTAAATTCAATATCGTTAAATTTTTCATACAAAACATGTGGATCTTTATATAAAAATTAAAAAATACATTTTTTAATACACAAAATTTCATGATTGTAATTTATAAATAATTGGTAATATCTTATTATTTATTTATTAATTATTTGTTAAAAAAAATACTTTTAGCAGAATTATAATCAGTATCTACACAGGTAGAGCCAGAAAGTGTGGTATAAAAAGGGCAACTTGTAACACATTTTCCATTCAATATAAAAAATCCTGCGCTACAATTTATACATTGGTCTTCATTACAAGTTGTGCAATTTTCATCACATTAAATATCACACGTCCTTGTTATATAATTTTTTACTCTCCCAGCTAAATATTAAAAAATTAATAAAAATTTTACTTTCTTAAAAAAATAGTAATATTGGTAATTTATTTATATTATTCATTTTTATTTGTTATACCAGAGCAATTTGAAACACATACCCAATTTTCGGCAAATAAGTCTAATTCAAAATTACATAAACAAACACCATACCCATCACCATCTAAATCGTAAAATACAGAATTTGTGGGACAACTCATACACATATCATAAGATTCACTTGCTAAAATAAAAATAAAAATATTTTTATATTATTTTCTATTTAAAGCTAAAATACATTTTTTTTCTAATTATTTTAAAAACATATATATAAAATAATAAAAAAAAAATTTTCCTTTATATGTAATATCAACTTAATTATTTCTTCATAAAATTAAACCTAATATTTGATATAATTTTTATGATATAATGATAAATTTACCACCACAACTCCCACAGCTATCATGACATGAAATAACCGACATCCAAAAATGATTAACCTAAAAAATATATCAGTAAATTTAACAAACCAAATAAACTAATTCTTATTTTTTTTTAATTATTTAAAATTAAATATTTATAAAAAAAATATATATATATTTACAGCCCATGACTCATTATCCCTCAGTTCATTTAAATTAGACGTTAATAAAATTTAAGAACTACTCGCAGTATGTCCATACCCAAAAGCAACTCTATCAATAGTGCCTATGTCCCAAGTACTTTAAGAACAATGCTTAAAAGAATCAAAATAAGGGGCATACAAATAATATGTTGTCTATTATCTTACATATATACCATTTTCTTACACTATAAATCTTTCAGTGTCCCAACTTCCACATATGTCCAATTCCATACCAAAATAAATATAAAAATGAGGTACTGCTGACAAATCGTATGTTCTTCTAGCAACGTGATTTATTCCAAAAATTCCTATAAAAAAAATGTTTTAATAATTTTCTTAAAATTTAAAAATTTAGTAAAATTTTTAAATTTTAAACTTTTATATTATTTATTATTATAACTATTGTTTTGATAGAAAATTTTAGTACTGAAAATTTAATCACTATTATTTTTTTATTTAAATTGATAATTAAAATTATGATTGCTTCGACTAAATGTTAGAATTTTTATTTCTTTTTAATTATATAATTGAAATAAAATATATATATATTATTTATCAATTTATTAATAAGATAAATTAATAACATGAATTTAATGTATTTATATATTTAAATACTAATATACCAAACGAATTTCCATTATAGCAGCTGTCAATAAAAGTGTTTGCTGATCCAAAATTTACAGTCCAATCTGCGTGTATATCTGCACTTGTCATATCATAAGGAAATTCGTGAGTTATTTACACTAATCCTATATAATATATTTTCAAAAATTAAAAAAAAAATAAGTATATTGAAACATTTGTATAAAATGAAAACAAAATTTATGCCTAAATTACTTTATTTTGCAGACATAAAAAATATTAAGAATAGTATAAGTTACTTCATTTTTATAAATTTATAATTTATTATATTATCTTCTCTTACTTATTTTTTAATAGTAATATTTCAATATTTATTTATTTTTTATTTTCTTTTTAATGATATAAAAATTTTTTTTTTATTTAATTCATTTGCATAATTTCTAATTAAATAATTTATGAAAAGGTTTTTCGACTTTATTAATACAAAAAACAATATTTCTAATATATTTTAATAGTTTTATATATTTTATTATAGTAGTGAATGATATATTATTTAATATCAATGTAATTAAAAATTTTGAATAAATATTATATTCAAACTTAAATTTTCTAAATGGCAAATTATAAAGATTTACAACAAATCCAATTATTTAATATATTATATATAAATTAATAATATAATCTTTTAAAAAGTAAAATATAAAGTATAGAAATCAATAAAACGAATATAAAAATATAATATAAACTCATAAAATACCTAAAATTAGATATCTTTTATATTTTAGTCATTTATTGAATAATAAATATATTTTTAAATATATTATAAAATATAAATAAATTATATTGTAATTAAAACTTATAAAAACTATAATTTTTTATTTTTAACATTATATAAAAAATAAAAACAAATATTATCTTTCAAAAGAAAATTTTTTTACACTCTCCTTTAGTTCTACAAAGAGGACAAGTTTTCTTTAAATCCAATTTACTACAATCATCACATGTAACCAGATGCCCACAATTAATAAATATATGATTTGCCTATTTATCCTAACAAATTTTACATAGTAATCTGTCATCTTATACAACTCCGCTGCTTTTTTTTTCCATTTTCAATTATGAAGCTCCTAATTTTGCATCACTTTCTTTTCCTAATTTTAACACATTTTCAGTTTTACAAGTGTCACAAGTTGCAGTTTTAGAAAAAACGTCGTCTACTCCAAAACATGTTTTACAATTACAACAATACACTCCCAATTAATTATTATTACATTTTTAACAAACTACATTAATTTTAGAATTATCATAAATATCTTCTTCCTTTATTTTATTCTAAATAACCTTATTTTTACATTATACACATCCAAAAGCTGTGAACTGCAATTTACAATGCTAACATTATTTTCTCCCATTTTCCATTTCTAAAATAAATTAAAATTATTTTTATTTATAATTAAAATTAATTAAAAAGTAATTTTTAATCTAACTTTAACAATTTTTTGTAAATTAAAAAAATATTTAAATAACAAAACAATTTAATTTAATAAGATATAATATAATATAATCATATTTTTACCTCTAAAAGCATATACCTACTCATTTAGCTTTTTACAACCTGGACACTCAAAAAATGAGTGATATTTTTTGCATTTTTAATTCTGACATTCATCAACTTTAAATGGGTGATATTCTTGTCTAAATTATGCAATTTTACAAGAAGGACAATTTAATACATATGTCACTAACATACATAAATTACAAATTTATGGTTAACAAGGATTAAATTTTTACCCTCTAGAAAACTAAGGCTAATTACATCGTCCACTTTTTTATAAATTATATTTATTTATTAATTAATTGAGTTTTATAATAAATAAAATAAAACATATTTAATGAATTAATTTTCAAATAAATTTATTTTAACAATATATATAAAAAATACATTTTATTTTTTTATTATTCGTTTTATTTACCAATTAAAATGCTGAAATCCACTCTAACAATTATAACACAAAATTGGCTTGGCATATTAATATGGTTTATCAGGAATGAAGTACATTGATTTTTAACAGTGTGGACAACCTAACTATTATAGCTTTGTTTGACATTTTACACATTAAATTAAAGCTCCCATTTTATAACTACCAGTAAACATATTTACTTAATGACAACCTGGTTTTCCACAAATTATAAGCTATATTTATTTTACAGTACATTGAAATTAATTAGGGCATTTGTAAATATAACCTTAAATTTATAATTATTTTAGCATTTTAATATTTATTAAAAAAACTATAATTTTTTTAAATTTCTATTTATTATATTTTTTTTGTAATGTAATTATTTGTTCTTTATTTTAAATATTATTTTTAATATTACCCTATATAAACTTAAAATTGGAAATTATCAATGAACCACATTTACATGGAAAATAATATACATCTTATTTACATCCATTACAAACAGTTTAAAAATAAAAGGTTTTATCATACTTTTCTTTTTATAGACTAAACTCTATTTTTTCTTAACAATTTCTATGGGGACACAATTACTATTTTTAAACAAAAATGCATGTAAATATAATAATTATAATAATTCTTAATTTTAATTCATAAAATATTTTATATTTCTGTTTTCTATAAAAAATTATTTACAATGTTTCCTTATTACTAACATCCTGCACTTTAAATTAAACTACTATTAACATTTTACTATTATCCCATTAAGCTTGAACTTCTATCAAACTATTTTTTATAATTTTTAATAAAATAAATTTTAAAAAATTTAATATTAACAATATTTATATTAAACTAAATTAATAATATAAGTAAAAATTATTTTATTTATACTCATCTTAATTACCATTTTAATCACTTAAGGCTAACTATTATAACTGCTTCCATTGTAATTACTTTACATAGCTAAATTTAAATTTAATTTTTTTTTTTTTTTAAGCACTTATTATTATATTTTAATGTTTTTTTTTTATTTTGTTATTCCTTTATTATTTTTTATTTATTTTTAATTGAGAAAACATGAAAAACATTATACGATAAACAAATTAAATAAAATTACATAAATAGTACTAACTTTTACAAAGAATTAACAAACATTTATTATTTTTTGGTCGCTCTAAATAATTTCTTACTTAAAAATAATGTAAAAATTTTTAAAACTACATTATTATACTATATAAAAATTCTCATATACTAAATAAATAAGGTTAAAAATTTGTAAAATAATGTTTAAGTTAAATAATTTTTGTTGAAATTTAATATTTAAATAAATAATTTTTATTATAAATATATTATATTAACATAAATAGTATAATAATTAAAATTTAATTAATTTAATATATATTTATAAATCTGAAATTCAACTTGGAGAGCTTTTAATTAAACATATTATAAATAACTTTTACATAATTTTTTTATATCAATTTTTATTTCTATTTAATATTTATACATAAATTTATACATATATAATTAATTTTTTAAATATCAATAAAAATCACTCTAAATATTATAATCGCAACAACTTTAGACATTTTTCCTTCTAGTTCTATGACTTTCTTTTTACCTACTGCTTTAAATATTATTATTGTAGTTATTAATATTATATATGCCATTGCTATTTTAATTTTTATTATAATTATTATTTCTTTTTGTAATTTCATTCTCATTATAATTTTAAAATTACTGTAAATATTATTTTACATTATTCTAATTATTATTATAATTTCTCCTAATCCCTTTATTAGTTGTCCCACTTCTTTTAAATATGTTATTTATTTCTTGGCTTTTTAAATATTTTTATTGTTAAGAATATTTATCTTATGATAAATTTTATTCCATTACTTCATTTTCCAAAAAATCTAATTTACTTTTAACCTAAAAAACTGAATTTTCTATATCATTTCTTTATTTCTAAGACTAGAAAAATTATAAATATATAATAATTTTTTTTGAAAATTATAATACAAAATATCATATATATATTTACACTTAATTATTATTGTTAGTTGTATGACTGTAGTTATTATTGCCATTATCTATTTGTATTTTAATAATTCTAAGAAAAATTATCTTGTTGACTATCATAATAATTAACACTTGAATACCTTTATCTCTAATTATTTGAATTTAAAATTAAATTTTGCTATTAGTTTTAATTTTGTCCCAAATATTAAGATAAATTAACACTTTATTTTTATTTTTTATTTTAACTTATATTTAGCTACAATTTGTTATGATTATTATTACTAGTATTATTTTATGTAATGTTATTTTCTTTGATTGGAGTAATATTACTACTATAACTTAAAAATTATTATTAACTTTATTTTTTTTAATTCTAAATTTAATTTTAATTCTATTAATTTGCCAACATTTATTAATACTAATAATATCCCATGCTAGATCCAGTCCTAGTACTTCTTTTAACCCTTTCAGTTTATTAATTTTACTTATTAAAAAAAATTAATATAAATTAATATAAATTAATATATTTTAATTTTCCAATTATAGATTATATAATAAATAAATTTATGTTCAATACAAATTTTATCTTTAATTTATTACATTCTAATTTGTATTTATATATTTATCTTTCTTTTAATTAAACCCATCTTTGACTTTTTCCTCTATTTCATAGTTATAATTAGTATTATTTGTAGTATTTTTATAATTTAAACTCAAGTAACCCTTATCATCGTTTCCTGTTGCCGTTATAGTATTTCCTAAATTACTTGCAAATGTTCTATTTGAATTTATTTAAACCATTTTCAAATCTTCTATATCATAATTATTGTCATCTAATTCCCCATTTTCAAAAGTAGAAAAATTATATAATGTCTGCTTTATTCTCTCTTCTTCCCCTTAATTATCATTAATATTGTTAAAATTATATTGACTTTAATTATTTCTATGGCTTTTCATATTGCTTTTAACTTAACTTTGACTTAAACTTTACTGCAAAAGCTCAAATTATCTCTTAAAATTAAATTAATTTATATTTTAAATATATAAAATTTAGTTTAAAAATTAAAATAATAAATTACATCTTTTTCAAATATTTTATTTTCCAATATTTATAATTTTGACTTCAATTATTCAAATTCACCTTAATTTTAATTCTAACTTTAGTTTTATTAACTTTACAAAGCGAACAAATTTTAACTCACCCCCAATTTTTATTCAGTTTAAAGGCCTTAAAATTGCGTTTTTACAATTTTATCACACTCTTATTTTCTCTAAAATATAGTTTTTTTTTAAAAAAAATAACATTTGTTTTTATTTTTTAGTAAACAAAATATAAAAATAATTAATATATTTTAATAATTTCTTTTACCATTAAAACCTCTCTTAAGAAATAAGTCATATCGAAACTTTTATTTAATCTATTGTTACTTAGTTAACAGAAAAAACTGTCATAAATTTATATCAACCCTTTTTAAGTCTCATAAACTCCTTTATAAACATTATTATCATTTCTAAACCCTTAATATTTTTCTTCTAAAACTCTTATTATAATTTTATTATTAATAAAAATAATAAGTAAATATGTATCAAAAATTTTTTAATTTTTTAAAAGTCTATAAAAAAAATTATTACTAAATTAATTTATAATTGTTAAATTTATCTATTATTTTATTTTATAGTATTATATTAAATTTTATACCCATTTTAAGCTTTTAATTCACTAATCTATCCCTCTTTTACGAAATTTTCTTTTTTTAACTGCATTGCTAATTATTACAGTTATTCATAACAATAATTATTTTCACTAAAAATCTTTTTTACTTCTTTATAAGATTATAATTCTTTTTCGTATTTTTCCTCAATTTTCAAAATTTCTTACATATGCTTTTCACCTAATTCATCTATTAATATCTAAAATTTTCTAGTTATTCGTTTTTCAACTTCTTAAACCTAATTACATCGTTTAGTGATAAAAAATAATATTTATATTTAAAATATTTATATCTTATATTATATTTTTTTATATAAAAAATTAATTAATTTATATAATATTTTAATTATCAATATATAATAATTAATTATTATTTTATTATATAAAATTTACATCCTTTTCATAGCTCTCTTCTTTTAGTTTTAGTTTTTTAGACAATTCCTGAATTTATTTATTATGTTTCTCCATTTTCGCTTTTCATTAATATAATTATTAGTGTAATTAATAAAATTTTATTAACATTAATTAATTTTCATTATACTTTATTAAAGTTTTTCGAATTCTATTTAGACTTTATTTAATTCTTATTCTAAATTCTATATTTTAACATTTTTTTCTTAAATTTCCGCACCTTATTCAGTAATTTCTTTATTTTACATTTTTAAAATCTATTTGTTTTAAAAAAACTCTTTTTTAAATACAGCATAATTTTTCTCCATTTACTCATAAACCAAAGATTTTTCTTCAAATTCTTTTATACTTTTTTATAATTAGCTATTTTAATTCTTTAAATTCGCCAATTATTATTCTTTTTAAAAGTTAATTTTAAAATATGTTTATTTTATCTAAAAAATTAAAATTATATTTTAAATATTATTTTTACATTAAAAATCCTTTCCATTTGAATTTAAAACGCTCTAATTTATCTAACTCTACAACTTACTTTCAGTTAATATTCCCTTTTTATAAATAATATTTTCAAAAATTCTAATTAAATATTAAATATAAAATTCCATAAAATTTTTACCAAAAAATCGCTATTTTAACTTAACAATTACTAATTAGAAACCAAGGTATTAATATTCTTACTACCTGTTTTATTAGATAAAAAATCAAAAAATTCTCCTTATTTTTATTAACTTTGATCATTATTAATATTTGTATTATTTTAATTCTAATATATCTAATATTATTACTATTATTATTGATATTACTATTATTACTATTATTATTGATACTAATATTTGGACTAATTTTATTTACTCATACTTAAATCAAATCTATTAGAACTTTAATAAGTATCATAAGTGTTCAATTTTTATTATTATTACTATTATTATTACATTTATTATTATAATTTTTATTGTTATTATTATATTTAAAACTATTATATTTGCTAAGTAATCAAATTTTAATTTTACTGTTATCCATTACAAATTTACTCATTTTACTAATTTTGCTAATTTTATTATAAAACGTCATTTTCTAGCTTTTATATTCTTTGTTTAATTTATGTTATTTTTTTTTACTCATCTTCACTAGATACTTTATTTCCCACTTTAGTTTAACCACTATTTTATCTTATGTGCTAATAATTATTTTCCTTTTCGTGCTAATTTTACTATTATAATTTACCTTTTCCTGATTTTTTCTTTCTTATAAATTTAAATATATATAAATATAAGATAAAAAATTAATCATTTAACTGATGTTTAAATTTTACTTTTCATAGGATTAATTTCTTTTAGTGTTCATACTTTGATTCATTTTTTTATTCATTTTTTGGTTTGGTTTTGTAATTTAATTTATTTACTTTTTTATTTTAATTCATATATAGAATTTTAGTAGTGTAAAAAATAATTATAAATTTTATTTATTCAAAATAAAATATGATTAATTATACTGTATTTTAACAGCTAGTTAACAAAAATACTAAATTTTTTATATATTTATTAATATAAATATTTTATATGTATTATATATATAAACTGATATACATTTTTATAATCAAAAATAAAATATCGAATCAAATTATTTTTTATTAAAATATAACAAAACAATCTTTAAAAATTTAATATTATTTAAATTATTAATGTTTTATAATATTTTAAATTTTGTCATTTTTAATTTTAATTAGGTTTTTTACATCAACAAAAAAAAATATTGTTCGAAATTTCAAAAAATACTACAACATTTGCCTTTCCCTTTATTCCTAATTTTATCCTTATTAAAATAAGCGCTTTTTTAACCACTTAAATTACTTTCATCTCCAGTTTTTTGCTCCTCATCTTAATTATTACCTTTTTTTTTGTTATTTCCGTAATATTTATTTCCAAATTTATTATACTAGTCCCCAAAAACACTTAACTGCGACTACGAACCTCCCTCAATAAACTCTTAACAACTAAAAATCTAAAACACAATTTCGCAATTCTTAGCCAAAATCCGCAAATCAAAATTATTATTATTAACATTTTAATTTTTAGACCACATATCGGCCAAATAGCCCAAACTGGTCATCAAAATTTTTTACTGTTAACTGTCGAAAATATTTATATAAAATTAGTACAAAATTTTCAAAATTTCCTGGTCTTGTAAACCGTACTGTCTTTTGTTGGAAGCGTGCGAATTTGCTATTTTTTCTAAATCTAAAGAAATCACATTTGTCTCCAAAATCTCCTTTAATTTAATATCGCTCACAGATTTCAAATTAAAGTTCAACGACTTTCTATTTTAATTTGTACTTTCTTCGAAATTATTATTACTTATATTATTATTTGAACTTTTTCCAAGACTCCTGTTTTTAGGCAAACTTTATTTAGACTATTTTTTAAATTACTTCTATTTTTAATTTGAAAAAGAATAATTCTCGTTATTAATATTATTATTAACATTATTTTTTTAATCAACATCTTCTTAATTTATTTGTTGTTCTATCTGTTCCTCTAAATGACTTTTTTAAAACATCTATTTCATTATTGGCAACAAAATATCCTCATTAAATTACATAACCATTATATTTACGGTCATATATTCTTACAATGATTAATGAATAAATTAATAAAAAACTCGATTTTTGTCCATTGTAAACTGTTCCAAAGGCAAACATTTTATAACCACAGGAATAAAATTTTCCAAATCTTCATTCTAAATATGATATAAACAAATATCTTTGAGCATATTTAAATCAAAATATTATTAATTTGTTCTGTATAACTCCATTATTAACCGCAAAGCAATATCAAATATAAGCTAAAACAAAAACTAACTCTAACTCAAACTAAAAATTTTTAAAATATTATTTTTTTTAAAAAAATTATGTGCTTAAAATTATAATTTAAATAATAAAGCTCTAAAATTAATACTTAAATATTTATATTTATATTTATATTAATACTCAGATATTTATATTTATATTTATATTTATATTAATACTCAAATATTTATATTTATATTTACTTTTCATTTTCCAATATTCCCTAAAAATATTCAATCACCAAAGTGTTTAAAAATAAATACTTGAAATTAAAGTACTGTCTCTTATTCAAAGGCCTTTTAAACTCTATTTAACCTATACTTTCCACCTTCTATTTTATCCATTAATACATAAACATTAACTAAATATTATATATAGATTTCATAAAAACCAACATGTGATCCTAATTTAACTTCAAAACTTTTTCTTAAATACTATTTTCAATATCTTATAAACTCCCAGAAAATTCGTCATTTTTCTCCTACTTAAAAGCGAAATTCTAATTTTGCTTTATTTTATATTTGCTTCCTTTTTGGCCTGGCCTAATAAAAATTAATAATTTAAGCTGTATTTCAAAAATTTATTTCTCAAAAAAAAAAACATTAATTTAATATATTTTTAAATACTTTTATTATTTATTCATCTTTTCATTTTCGGCTTTTAACTTTTGCTAAATTAATTTCTTCTACTAATCTAATATTATTTTTGTATACATTTCCAAATTTCCCAAAGGTTATTCTTAATAAATACTTTATATATCTAAACGGTCAATTTAATATTAAATTTTAGGATAAGTCCTAAACCATATACTTTAAAGAAGTGGATTTTCCATAATTTTTTTAAAACTTTTGTTATTTGATACTTTTTATTAAAAAAATTCCTTGAAAAATTAGTCTATACTCTAATTTTCCCCAAATTTCTATTTAATTCGTACCATATCAATTTAGTTTTCCTAAAACTGTTCCATTTATTCTTTATTAAAAGGCTAAATTTCGCTAAAAATTACTTTATTATCATATTATTCTATCAAATTACTTATCTTCTTTTTACTATACTAATTTATAAATTAAAACTTATCCAAGTTTATTTCTTACCACTTATCTTTTTATTTTATATCTAACACATAATCCATAAGTTAAACCCTTTTCTGTAAAATTTGTAGTATTACATTTATATATCTGTGCTTTATATTTATCAATTATGTAAATGTAAAATCCAACTCTTCGTGCGAAAAAATTTTTATTTTTAATATACTATTTTTCAGTTCCTAATAATTATTTAACCCTAATTTCATTCCCTTCATCACAAAATCTTCCAATACTTTTAAGGTCTCAATTTTTATTGTTATATCTTCTTCAATAGACTCAAAAACATCTCTTAACAACTTTAACTATCTTATCCACTCCCACGTCTTTTATAAATCATTTTGTCTGTAGTAAATATTAATTTACCCCTTAATTACTAAAATTAAATTTAAATTTTAAATAAAAAATAATTAAACCAAATATTAAATTAAAAATTAATTTATTTATTTATTTTTTTTACAGAAAAAACATATATTCAAATAGCCCATCAATTTCCTAATAGCCGGGTAAATCTCTCTTAAATCTTCTCTTATACAGTAAAAAACTTCTTCCTAAATTTTATCTATAATATTTTAAAATTTGCAGTATTTATTAATTTAACCCTTATCCTAAAACTAAACCAGTCGATTCGTTAAAATAACTTTATAATTCACATTTTCCTACAACTAAAAAATCTCAGAAATATCCTATATCATACCCTGCTAAACTTCTTCCAACTCAAAAAACCCATCAACCAAAAAAACAACGCGCTCATTTTTCTCCAAAATACTTTCCATTTAATATTATTATTAATATTATTAATTTCCCAAATTATTATTATAATTATTATTATTATTTTAATTTTAATTTTAAATTAAACTTTAATTTCTACTTTTTTAGTTTCTTATCCTGCTCGTGCCCTGCTACATCACATTCAAGTTATTAATACCAATTTCATAATTTTATTCTTAATTCTAATTCAAATTTTTATCTTAATTATAATTTAAATCTTAATCAATGTTCAACATCTTTTATTATTAACTAATATCGCTTTTATTTAATAATTGTTAGTAAATATCTTTGTATCTGTTCTAAAAAGACTAAATGGGACTTATAGGTCTATCGCTATTTCTGCAAGAAATTTACTCATTAAACCTAAAAGTGCTTTACTAAGATCTAGCTGTCATACTATATATTGGCTACTATTATTATTACTCTAATTATTGTTGCTATTTCTCCTAAATTAAAATTTATTGCTACTCTTTTATTTCGCTTATAAAATTGTCGACAAACTACTGTAATTTCTGTAAAGTTTTATACTTGCTTATATTAATATATACCATATTTCTTGGATATCTCTATTTATGTTCCAAATAAAACAAAAAAGAAGATTTTCCATACCCTGCTTTTCCAAAAACCATCAAAATCTGAGCCAAAGAATCGTCATAAATAAATCTTTTTGCGTAATCAAACAAATTTCTCCCATCTTTTTTAATTTTCAACTTTTTTTCACTCTTAATTTAATTATTTGAAACATTTGTATTCATATTATTAAATGAGCTATAAACCCTTCCGTATCTATTTTATTATTATTACTATAATTATTATTGTTACTATAACTATTACTAATTTTCCTTCTACTTTAAAAATAATAAACTAAAACTATATTTATCCTAAATTTAAATCCTTTACCTCACATAACTATCAACCAATAGCCAAATCTTATTATCATGTTTACTAATATTATGTATGGGATTATAACTTATAATTTTCTCAAAAGTGTCACACTAATAAAGCTGTCCCAAAGTCTCATTAAATTACAAATTCCCAAAAATAGACTAATCATTTTCAAGCTACAACAAATCCTTATAAGTAATTTCTTTTTCATCGCTGGCCATCAAAAACCTAACCAAACTGTTAAAATTCTAATCCAACTAATAAAACCTGCTTTTCTAAATAATCTCCCAAATTTTCTTCTAATTTTCCTAATCGTAAAACTGTTTATCCTTGTCGAAATAAAACATCTTAGAGTCTCCCTCTAAAATAATCAGCAAAATATAACAAAAAGCCCGCACAATCGATTTAAACTCAGCGTCAATTCGCTGCTGCATAGTCAAAAACTGCATTTTGTTATGGTGAACTTTTTCAGATAAAAAATAAGCTGGCGTGTAATCGTTTATAAAATCCCAGTCAGAAATTAACTGCTAATAATCCAATAATTTAAAATTAACGCTTTTAAAACTAAAATACTCTGTCTACTGCCTCTAACTCTGCCTCATCGAATTCTAACAACCAAATTAAGAACTCTAATTCTAATTTTAATTCTAATTCTGACCTTTTAAATAATAATTCTAGGTTTAAATTTAATATTAGTATTAACTTTATTATTAATTCTCATTTTCTTTTTCATTTTAATTTTCTTTTTAATTTTAATTTTCGTTCAGCAAAAAAATAGGCCTATTTTTCTACGCTTAATTCAAATTCAGCTCCTCGTTCACCATAACAATGTTATTCGGCTTCAAATTTCCGTGAAAAACCTTGGATTTTTATAAAAATAACATTAATTCCAAAAGAAACTAAAAAATCCTGATCAATTCCAAACTGTGCCATTCGTAATTATTAACGTATCTGCTTTCAATAAACTCTTCTAAGGTGCACAACGGCTGCGGATAAGTTATACTCTTCTAAAAATCGTCAAAATTTTAACCTATATAACAGTACTTTTTAAACTGCTACTCGAATTTAACCTCATTTTTCAACTTAAAAAAATTATTCTTCTCCGTAAAATAGTCTTCTTGTCTAACAAAAATAAATAATTTATAATTTTTAATAATAAATCATATTTAACTATAATTTTAAATAAAAAATTAACTTTATAAAATTAATTATTATTTTTTTTATAAAAGTTAATTTCATTATTTCCTAAAAATATTATATTATTATTTAATTTAAAATTCATTTACTTTTAAAAAGTTTTCTTTGCGTAGATGTAATTACTGTTGAATTAATTATTTATCAATTTAGGAGAAAAAATATACTATTCTGAATTGTGAATTCTTTAAAATGTGTATTTTTCCGACTCATAAATGGAAAATTTATAAGAATTGTTGCTAAAAATAGTTTATTCCACTTATTATTCGTCCAATTCCACGTAACCTGCTTCGTTCATTTTTGGAAATAAATTACTTTTTTAACGACTATTTTCATTTACAAATGAATCTTACTATGAAATCTAGTTGTTCGAAATCATCTTCATTTTAAAATTATTACTGTTTTTTCTATTATAACTCTAATTATTTTGAGTTGAATGGTTCCCATCTTATAAATTTTAATTACTTTAAAATTAAGGATTTTAGTCAACTTCTGCATATAAAGCTGCCGCCGCCAAGTTATTACTTGATCTTTTTAAATTTAAAAACAAAATTTAAATACAAAAATTAAATGTCAAAATTAAAATCAATTTTTAAATTTTTCATAAAATAAAATAAAATACCTTGAAAAATTATACTAACCCGTATTTTAATTCCATAAACTATTCAATTAGACGTTTATAATCTTTTATAATCCATTTTTTTATAAATGCTACTCAATCTAATTTATTTAGTCAATAGTATCTTAATTCTAATCCTTTTAATTTCTAGCTAAATCAACAACATCTTGAAATTAAAATGTCATTTACTTTTCTCTTATATCACTATTGTATTTCATAGGAACTAAAATATATAATATATAATATATAATATAAAATATTGAAAATAATAATTAAACTAAAAATAATTAATTTTAATTACTTATCTTTATTTTCTCAAATTCTCTATAACAAAGTCTCTCAATATTAAACTACGAAATTGTAAAATAAATAGGCTTTATATCTTTAAAAAACACCTTCTTTTAATCATAACTATTCAGACCACCCTAACTTAAATTAATCTAACTCTAATTAGGAGAAGAACTGTTCGACCAATTATTGCTCTAATTTTAATTTTAATTCTAAGCTAATTAATTCTACTATTTTTTCTAACTAGGCATCAACAACTAAATTATCTCCAATTCACTCGTCAATAACCTCATTTTCTCCGGCCCAATAACATTAGTAAAAATCGCGTTTTTATCGTTAAAAATCGTCAACATATTCGCAAACAAAACGCTGTTCCTCAAAGGAATCTCCTTATTCAGCAGCCCGTGCTTAAATTTCTCAATCAAATCGTTCGGAAACAGCTTCAAAAACTGCTAAATCAGGTAAATCTTATTTTCGTCTCTATTATACCTAAATAACTCCTAACTTAACTGCAAATGTTCAAAATCTGCACTCTAATCTTTTTAAAAATAAACGAAATTTTAACTAGAAACGTAAATTAAATCCCTTATATACAACTAATTCGCCAAAAAATACTCGTCCAACTCCCGAAATTTCAGCTCGAATTCTAAAGGCTTGGACTTGTACTTGCTGAAAATTCGACTTCTTTAAGCTATTTAAGACTTGAAATCTTCCTCGTCTAGGTCCATAATTTTGTTTTTTTTTGCAGGATTTTTCTAATTTTGTTTCATAAAAAATAATTAAAAAGAGGTCAATTTTTGGTCCTCTTAAGCGCTTTATTATGACTCTTCTTAATCTTAATACTGAAATTAATCCTCGAAATTTTAATAAATCTATTTATTAATTTCAGAAAAAAACATCTGGATTTACTAGTTAAACTGAAAAGTAAAATTAAAGTAATTACTGTACTTCTAATTCAAAACGTCCACCAAATAATTCCTAACAATCTTAAATAAAATGTCCAAAATTTCGTATTTACAAAGCTGCTAATAGTTTATGTTATAATCACTTCTGGGAAAAAAGTGTAAACTTTATTTCTAATTCTTACTTTAATTCTATTCGTTCTAATTCAAATTATTTTAATTTTAATTATTAATATTATTAATTTAGCCACTAACTTCCCCGTCCTTCTACAAATATTTCTCGAAAAAACTATTCAAACTCCCATCAGCGCATAAAATCAGCAGGCTGAAAAAAATCTACGGATCATTCAGCATTTACTAAACTTCCATGGCCGCCAAATTCTCCTCTATAAAGGCAAAATTTTTCGGGTTAAAACTGAACTAAAAATACAAATTGTCGCTACTATTCACAAAATTAATAAACCTGCTCTAAATAATATCTCTCAACTCCTAATTCAACTCCTAAATCTCAAAAATACAAATCTAACTCTTATTTTTCCTAAAATATTTCTACAAATACTCCAGCCTCTATTTTTTACAGGCAAAAATCTGCTAAAATTGCTAAAAATACTATTTACAATTCTTAACAAATTTTTTATTCACTCTGTATTAATCTACATCGTCGAATAATAACACTATATTCTAATCGTTAACTGGAAAACAAAAAGGCGCGTTCTAAATTTCAAATTGACTCTAAATCGATTGCTTACTTGAGGTTAATAAATTTATATTTATATTTTAATTTTAATTCTAATTTTAGTTGTTATTGTATTAATTTTCCCGTTATTTCCCATTTTATTTATAATAATTATTACTTTCGTTCTGTAAAAACTAAATTTGCTATTAAACGTAGTCTTTAACCTGCTAGTCGCTTTTATACATCTGTAAATTAACGTATATAAAATTATATTACTCACTTAAATCTGAATAATTCTGTAAATGTTACAAAACCAAACTTTTACCACTTCCGTTTTCCCCGCAAATAAATACTTATTTATGTTAATATTACTAAAAAGATTTCTAACTGCTTTACTTTTAATTTTAGTTCAAATCCGCCTCAAAATTCCCTAAAGAACTGGTAGATTTCTGTCCTTAATTCGCTTTTTAAGCGAAAATACTCTTTTTCATCAACTTTTCCTACAAACTCCCGTTTTTATTATTATAATAATTCTGTTAATTTATCTCGATAATTTAAGAAAGTAAAAAACTAATTTTCATCGCTTTATTATTATTACAATCTTCCAAAACGTTATAATTCACTATAGAACAAGAATGCACCAAGTTAATTTCCTTCTCGAAATTCACTTTAACGTCCTAATAATTTACAAACAAAGCGTTCAAATCCTAATAACAATTCAAAGACAAAAACAAATTTAACTGTTATTTCACATAATGCTAATTAAAATTCGTTATCCCCTTTTCTTTCAAAAAAAATTAACTTAAATTCTCCTCTTAGTCCTAATTTTGCTCCTAATTTTCGTTACTGCTGTCGCTTCCTCCCCCCTCTTTTTTTAATTGCAATTATTATTATTATTGCTATTATTATAAAAAATCTTCGTTTTTTCTCCTTTTCATCTAAATAATATTCATCATTCTTTTGCTGTCAAAACTGAAAATTTCTTTACAAAAAAATTGTAAAACGTGGTCTTTTATTTAACTGTACTTAAAAGTCTGAAATAAAACCGTGTCTTGCAAAGTTTATTTAGAAATATTCATATTTTAGTTTTTAAAAACCCCTTAAATTATATTTTCCAAGTGTTAGCACAATTTCACCGCCCTGCCTTCTTTATCTCGACCTTCAAAACTAGTAATAAAAATAAAAGTTAAAATAATTAAACTTGTAAATTAAGTTTTTTTATTTTATTTTTTGATTTATTTAATTTATTTACTGTTTCTGTAAAAACTATGAAGTTTTATTATTTAAACTCAAAAAATTTTGCTAAGATAAAAAGGCATTTTTATTATTTCCCTCTAAAACCTCTATCCAGTCAGAATCTTCTTCATTTTAATTCATTAAACAAAAAATCTTTTAAAATATTTTCCAAATATTAATCAAGTATTTCTACTACAAATCTTCTTGATTTTAACCATCGACTGAATTATTTTACCTTAAAAAAATAAACTATTTAAACCCTAATATCTTAATCTCAAAATCTACCAACTATCCAAACCCCCCATTATTAAAATTCATGTTGCTGCTATTATTGTTATTGTTATTATTATTATGACTTTAATTTTATATTTAAATTAACTGTTTACTAATCTAAATATTGTTATTCTATTCTTAATTCTAATTTATATGTTACTTGTTTAAATCCTATTTAATCCCTACACTTTTATCGCCGCCCAAAAAATTCCGAGGAAAAGTTGAATTCACCAATTACTAACTATTAAGCAACTAATTCTAAGTAT
The DNA here is from genome assembly GCA_001447515.1 of Pseudocohnilembus persalinus. NCBI lineage: Eukaryota > Ciliophora > Oligohymenophorea > Philasterida > Pseudocohnilembidae > Pseudocohnilembus > Pseudocohnilembus persalinus. Next base: position 154,145 of record LDAU01000082.1, on the reverse strand, counting down.
ATTAATTATTATTCTAGTTCTAATTACTTTATTACCCTCCATTTGGCTAAGTTTTTTTTAAAACAACTGCAATATTTTACAAATCAATATCTGTTATCCAAATATGTTTTTTCATCATAAACAACATAATTTCCACCAACTTTTTAAATATATAAACCAATTTACACAAAGAAATGTCTCTTTTCCTAACAACATACAAATCCAAACTGCAAAAAACTTCTTCATATATAAAACTTTGCCTTTCGTCGTCCAAATACATAGGACTCAAAAACAAAGGCTAATTCTTAAACCCTTTCCCCAATGCACTCTTCCACAACATAAAATTCGTCTTATGCAAATCATATATACTAATAAAAAAAGTATATATTTTATATAAATAATATAATATATATAATATATATGTGTGTATTTATATAATTTATATACAAATATATATGTATAAATATATTTTGTTAATTTTATTCTATATAACTATATTGCTCTATTTCTAATTAATTTCTATATACTTTAATTTTTATAATATATTATTTTATTTTATTTATTTATTTTATTAATATTATTTATTTTTATTTTATTTTATTTTATTTATTTTTATTTTATTTTATTTACTCTTTTCTAAAATAACCCTGTTTGCACCTAATAGCTCTCAATCTGGGCTCAAAAACTAGTTAAAGCTGTAAATTTTACTGTCTTTCTATTAAAGTAATCAATTTGTACTTTGCAACTCCAGATTAGTGCTATTTTTTAAACGGGGAAGCCCCTGCCAAAGACTCATAACTATTGTAAAAACTGTTATTTCTATTATTTAACTTAAAATTTTAACTCTAATTCTATTCATTTTAATTATTTTAATTATTATTATTATTTATATTAATATAATTATTTTGTTTGCTATTCTAATTATTCTAATTTTGCGAACTTTACGTCTCCTCATTTATATTATAATTCTGCTAATTAAATATCGTATTTGTATTATTTTGAGAAGAATTATCGTTATTTTAAACATTTTCTACGTTTTTTTCTTATTTTGAATTTTTCTGCATTTTTTTATAAGGCTTTTGCAAATAATTATTTTTCTATTTGTATACTGATTAATTTTATAATAATACTCTTTTATTAAATTTTATATTTAAATTTTATTTTACTTTAATATACCTTTTGTATTTTTATATTCTTTAACTTTATTATTTTTTAAAATTATTTGAATATATTCTTTGAAATTTCTATAATATTCCCAAAGTTTTTTATTATTAATGGATAAATTTAATTAAAATTCAATTCCTCAAATTGTTGTTTGTGTTATTCTATATATATACGTTTTTTGAATCTTAAACAATTATTAAACTTTTTTTTTCCAAATTCTAGTCTAAGATTTTCTTTGAATTTATTTATTTTTGATTTTTAAATAAAAATTAGTTTATTTTCTTTTTTATGTCTAATAAAAATTATTATTCTAATAATATTTATAAAAAACTTAAATTAAATTCATCAAATTACAAAAAAAAAAAATATTACATTTTAGAAAATTAATAACAAAAGTATAATAATTTACCTGTTACCCTATACAATAACTATACAATAAGATAACATCAAAATAAAATAAATTAAAAATACAAAAAAACACGTTGATTTCCAGTAAAATATTAATATTAAATTAAATAATTTAATTGAACCAATTCATTTCAAAAATAAGACTAAAATTATATAAATTAAAAGCATAATATAAACAACATTTAAAAATTAGATTCATAATATTTTTAATCTTATTAAGGTAAAAATAAATTAAAAATATCAAACAAATCATTCACTTTTTTAATTAATTTAATTTATTTAAATCTTCTTATATCTACTTATTATTGGGGTCCAATTTTAAAGCCTCATTTAAATCAGCTTTTGCATTATTTATAAAATTTTATTAAACATAAGCATTAGACCTTCTAACTAAAAATCTCACTTCAAAATTAGTCAATTTTTCCTAAAAAATTATAAAAATTTAAATTCAAAAAAAAAAAAATCATTAAATTCCAAAAATAATGTATATTTCATATAATAAAAACTTTTTATAATATTATTTTTTTCTCATTTAAAAACAACAATTATAAATTATATTATTTTTTTCTCGTTTAAAAAAACAATTATTATATTTATATTTTTATTTAATTTATAATATTTACCCTAGTTTCTTTAGAAGTACTTTATTTATCCCAGCTCAAAACCCTGTTTTTCTGACTCCTAATTATTTTTAATCCCCTCAAACTAGAAGAAATTATATCTTCATATTATTTCAAATGCAAATAACAAACACATCTGTTCAATAATAAAGCCAAATATTCAACCACTTCATTTGTGTCCAAAATTTTTAAACACTCATTGTAAATTTCCAAGGCTTCACCAATTTTTTTCTCTTTTAAATAAAAAAAAATAAATAAAAATTTATCATAATTATTATATTTGACATAAATTTTAATTTAATTTTTTATTTCTAAAATATTCAGTTTAAAAAATTTATAATAAATTTATACTAATATATTAATAAATTTTAAATCTAATAAAAATATTATACCCTTCATTTTAGCTGCGGCCTCATCTTTTAGCTTAAGCACTTTTTAGGTGTTTATTTTTTTTTCTAACTCGTTATAAATTTATCTAGCTTCTTTATTTCTTTCATCTATTTAAATAGCTCTTTTAATAGTCTTAAATCCTTCGTCAACCATTTACAAATTTAACTAACTCTAACTTTTCCCTTAAAAATTTAAATTTAATATTATAGATAAAATTAAATATACATAATAAAATAATAATAAAAACATAGTTAATAAATTAATAAACAAAGATTTTTAATTCAAAATTATAATAAAAGTTAAAGTTAAATTAAAAATTTAAATTTTTTTTACTTAAATACAATTTCATCAAAAACATATTCTGTTCATCTGCACTATTAGTCCTAAACTAAGGATTATTATTTGCAAATTAAGTTATTTCCTGTATCTTATTTATACACTTATCACAATACTCTATACAATCTTTATCTTAGTTCATTTTCAAATAAGATATACTTATATTTCCCATAGCAGTCTCATTCTAATCGATTTCTATCGATTTCTAGTATAATTCTATTGCTTTATCATACTTAGCCTCAGCATATTATAAATCTCCTATTTTGATATAATATAATTTTAAAAATATATTATTTTATTTTATATTATAATTATATTTAAATAAATTATGATAATTATTTTTACCTAATTTTTTTATTCTAATAGATTCAACTCTTTTCCCAATAATTTCGCTGGTGGCCAAAATCTACTATTAAATGTTTTCAGGCACTTTTCCCTAAATTTCTTTTTATTATAAAAATTCCAGCAATTTTCTAATATTTTCAGCTGCTTAATCGACCGTCCCTTTCCAAGTTTCAGCCATGCATTTTCTCAATTTAGCTTTAATTTACAATAAAAAATATTTTTCTTTTTTTTCTTAATCTTTCAAATTCTCAATAAAATCTAAAACTTTTTCGCAATCTGTAATTGCCTCATGGTACCCAAATAGATTCATGTAAACTGCACTTCTATTTGCAATGCATTCAATAAATTAATCGTCTAATTTAAAAGCCTAGGAATACGCATTTAAAGCCGAATAAAAATCGTTTTTTTTGTAAAATTAATCTGCCTTATCTTTTAACCATAAAGGATTTTTCTAATCAACTTCGCTACCTTAAGCTTATAATTATTTAGTTACACTTCTAGGCCTAATAAAAAAAAAAATATTATAAAACTATTTTCAATTAGATAAATATTTATTTTTTTATAAATAATTAAAAATAATTTTTAAAATTTAAAAAAAATATTTGTTTAAAAATTTTCAATTAATTTTATAAATATTTCATAATTTTTATCAATAATTAAAAAAATATTTATCATTAATCTTAAAAATAAAAAATAATCATTAAAATTGATCAAAAATTATTTTTTAAATTTTTATAAAATAAATCGTTATTTTAATTTTATAAAATATTCTGGAAATTAATTTTAAAAATTATTGCATAAAAAATTGCTATATTTATATTTTTATTTTTAGTTATTATTTACATAGGAGCATCTTTAAAATGTGATTCTCTTGTAGCAATATTAGGGTAAATTTTTTCTGTAAAATTAACATTTATTGTATTACTTTGTCTAGGTTTAGGAATTTCCCCGCCGGCTTCTTTAACTTTTCTTTCATAATCCATTAAATCTCTATCATTAAATATATCATTTTCGACTTTTCTTGCTGTCACATATTAAGTCAATTCCTTTAATAAAAAAAAAAATAATTACCAAAATTTTCAGTTTTTATTTTTAAAATTAGTAAGAATATAAAATATAAAATAAATAATATATATTCTAATTATTATAAAATTAATGTCGAAATATTTTATTAATAATATAAATTTTCATAAATTATTTTATAAACCTACATTTTTGCTCATATTATCTTTGTAATCTTTAAACAAAAATTCTTCGGCTTTTTTTTTCTCTTAATCTTTCATATCTTGCAATTTTTGTCTTGCATAATCTTCTTATTTCATTTGCTATCTAGTCTATTCAGAGTCATATTTCCACTTCAATTCCTATCTATTTTTATTATATTCCTTTTCTTTTTCTTCCTATCTCTAAAAAGATTTTTACCTTCTTTCCTTTATTTCCTCTTTACTTAAATCTAATTAATAATTAAAAATATTTAATAAAAAATAATTAAAAAAAGATAATGTTAAATAAAATATTGAAAAATTTTAATTTTCATAAACTTCATTAATTTTTCAAATTTAATTTAAAATATTATATGTTTAATTTTTAAATTAATAATACTTAATAAATTACCTTATATAACTAAATCTTTCCACTATTTTCCCTATTCTTATTTAACCAAAGCGACCTCTAATATTCCATTACTATACACAAATCTAGTCTCTTTAGATTCAGTATTAACTTCATTTTCTAAATCAAACATAACCACAAACTTTTTCTCAACTGCATTTATCTAATTAAAATATAATAATATGATATTTTTAAAAAAATTAATTAAAAATTTTTTAATTTATAAAAATAAAAAAGGCAAATTAAGTTCAGATTTTTCTAATTTTTAAATTCAAAATAAAATAAATAAATATAATATATATCTATCTATTACCTTTAAAACCAAATCTGTTACATCTACGTTTATTTTTTTAGAAGAAGTTCCAGAAATAGGAATTCTAATTCTTATAAATTTTTCATCTTAATACCATTAATAATCAGCTCCTTTTGGCTTAACTTTTTCTAAATCGCTCATTTTATTTTTAAATATTAAATTTTATTAGTTTCTCTATTTTTTGGTTTAAATTTATTTGCTTTTATATTTTTAATTTTGCAAGAATTTTCTTTTAAATTTGATTTATATTAAAAAAATATATTTAATGCTTTTTTGTTTTTTTTTGTTTTTTTAAGAATTTCCTTTTAATATTTTTAAAAATTTTAATTCAATCTATTAAAATAAAACAATTCTTTGTTTTATAAAAACTTATATTTTATTATGAATTAAATAAAACAAATAACAAGCATTTTTTTAAAATTGTCAGCTTATCTATACATAAATATCATTCATACTATAATAATATTTTAATGTTTAAGTTTTTTTATAATAAGATAATTAAAAAGTTACATAATATTAATTTAATGTTTTGATTATTACATATAAATATGAAAAACAAAAAAAATATACATGCAATTTATAATGAAAATAAAATGTTTTAAAATTTATTTATTATAATAAATTTATATTCATTTCTATTTTTTACTTTCAAAAAATAATTTACTTTATTATAATATTTCCTAAAATTCTAAATTTTGAGGTTATATTGCAGGTTTGACCCATTATGGCAATCCTTATATAATTTATTAATCGCCAAATCTTTTATCTATTAAAAAAACCAAAGAATAATCATTAATATGTCTAATACATCTTCCTATAGTTTAATTTACAACTTTTAAACATCCATTAAAGTAATAATCTTTCCCCTTAAATTCAGGACTTATAAAAAAAATAAAAAAAAAATAAATAAATAAATAAAATATATAAACAAAAAACCTCCCCAATTTACTTCTACTACTAATCATAAAACAACATCTTCTCCCTCAACTCCGGCGCATTCCTATTCGGAAACGGCAGCCCAAAAACCAAAATCGCCCTGGCCATCTCGTCTTTAAAATTAATCCCTTCGCTCAACTTTCCGCCCATAACAGACACCAAAACCGCCTCTTTTCCCTTCTTAATACACTCTCCATACTCTAACAGCAACTGTTCCCCACTCCCAAACCCGTCAAAAAATAAATATATATTAAAATTCCGATTTTTTACGTAAATTTTCTCTATAAATTCCTTCATTTCTTAAACGTCTTTGTACGACTGTAAAAATACTATAACTCCGTTTGGAATTTGCTTCTAAATTTCGTAAATTATCTAAGCGCTTTCCTAGAAAAGTAGTGATTTTTTTTACTCATTTTCCTTGTTTTCGTAGTTGTATATTAATTACAATTTTTAGGACATATTTTTTTTTGTTTTTGGATTATTTATATCATTTGTATTTTTGATACCTTCTTTCATATCCTTTATATCTTTTGTTTTGCTTATATTTTTTATAACTTTTATGTTTTCATTTTCATTTTTTATATTCAGATTTATATCATCTTTTTGATGAACTGTTTAATTACTTTTTTCTTTTACTATAAAAACCTTTAAATTTTCCTTTGGTATTACATGTCCACACTAAAATTTACTGTAGTTCTATCTACCAATCATATCTATCAACAATTCAAACTCTTAGATTGGCTCCATAGTCCTAAAAGAATATGTATTTAATCATATTAATTTATAATCTTTAATTTATTTTATCTTAAATTTAGCAATATTGTATATTTTCGTTATTAAATTTAAAAATCATAATTTTAAATACCCTCCAGTTAATACTAAACTATAAGCTTCGTCAATCACCTCAGTTAAATGTTTAAAACAGTTTAAATTCATAATTTTTATAGAAAATTAATGTAAAATTGGTTATTTTTTCTAATTTACACCTTATTTTAATAAAATTGTGTTATTTTAGTTTTCACTTATCAAACATTAAAAAAAAAAATCTATAAATTTTTGTAAAATTTGAGGCTCCTATAATTAACTTAACTCCTATTACAACCCAAAATTTTCATTTTAATTTTTATTTTCATATTCTTATGATTATTTTTAACATTAATTATTATCATTTTTCGTTTAAATTTATTATTATTTTCTAACATAATTTAAGTAAAAAAAATGAACTTTGTGGGATAATCTTGATTCTTAAATAAATTTTTATAGCTAAAAAACGTCAAAGTTATCTATTTTAATTTCAGATAAAAATTTCAAATTAGAAATCTTTTTGTATCCTTAATTTTAGCTCTATTCTTTTTTATTTTATTCAAATTAAGTTTTCATGAAATTAAATATATTTTATCCTAAACTAAGTAATTATTTTATATACATTTAATTTTGAGATTTTAATCTACTTTTATACTTATTCAAGTAAAATTATAATTCTTAGATAACCTAAGAAACTTATCTAAAACTCAACTCATTAGATAAAATCTAGTTTGAGGCATCCAATAAATTATGAGCTATATATATATAAATACTTATATAAAATAGATATAAAAATTTATCTATTTAAATATGATAAATTATATTTATATATTATTTTAAAACTATTCCATATTAAAAATTAAAAAAGTGTATATTTATATAAATAATTATAAAATTTATATATGTTTATACCTTCATCCATAATCAAGATCTTATTTTTTAAATTCAAACCAAAACCTGCTCTAGTTTTCTCATCAATAAGAGAAACATAAGGCAAACAAATAATATCAGCATATTTAACTGCCTATTTAGACAAATAATAGGGACAAATTTCACAATTTTCCGCAGATTATTTCATTTCTTCAATATCATGAATTTTATTTTCATTTTCATTTTTATTCTAAAAATCTTATTAACTCTTTTAATAGAAATCTTGTTTTTCTCTTAAAAACTCTTTTCCCTCAAAAAATAAATAATCTAAATCCTATTTAAATTTATTATAATTGCTATAAAATTTGCACTCTTTATTTTCCTGCTTTATTTTACATGCCTCAGTTAACTATGTACCCTGTATTTTCTGCTTTTATATCTTAAAAAGTTTAATGAATTTAAATTAATTTACAGAATAAAAATATTTAAATTAATGAAATAAAACGAAAATTATATTATATATTATAATAATATAGAGAATTATATAAAAATTTTAAATAAATATAAAATTAATCTAATTATACCTATTTATCCAGACATAACTAGTTCCTAGAAGACAAAGTAATAACTCTAAATTTTTGCCCAAATTTTGTTTTTTTTATTTCGTTAACAAACTGAGAAATCTATGAATGTGTTTTTGAAGCATAAATTATTTGAAATCTTTCTAATTCGTTAAAAATATCTTCTTATTACTGAATCTGTTGAAATTAATTTAAATGCTAATTTCTATTTTTATTTTAAATTCCAAACTCAGATTTATTATTATTTTTCATATTTTACTTATCAAATTAATTTTTTCCTTGTTTATTTTAAATCAAATCAATTTCATACTGTTTTAAAATTTACTCCTCTTTTTCTTATAAACTATGATTATTATTTCCATTTTTTTCCTACTCTCTTTTCTTTTAATCAATTATCATCTATTTATTCCATCCCTTTTTTTATAAGTTATCTTATAAATTCTGCATGAATAATTAAAATTTCTGCTTTTTCAAAACAATTTAATCTTAAAATTTTTAAACGCAAATTTTATAATTTCTTTCCTAAAAATCTTCGGCATTCATCAACCAGTCAGGAATTCCCTCCAAATCTATATTAAATTAAATAAAATTATTTATTAATAAATAAACAAATTTTAAAAAAAATAAAATATAAAATTATAGTATTAAATATAATTTCTAAATTTTTATTTTATTTTATCTTACCTAAATCTTGATTTTCCTTTTAATTTTCTTCTTTCATAACATTTTCCTGTATTTTTTTATAATTAAACTAATTTTCTAATAACCATTAAAAGGAACCACTTATAATAGATAAAGTCTTACCAGTTCCAGTTGGACTCTCTAAAATACTCAATTTTTTGTGTTAATTTAGAGCTTAGTATAAAGAAAACGCAAAATTAACTTATATATCATAAGGTTTAAAGGGAAAATTGTCGGTCAAAGTTTTTCTCAATTAAAAAATTTCATCTTATTATAATTAATTCATTAACCTTTTTATTTTTTTATTATTTTAAGTAAATATTAATTTTTTAATTTTTAGTATTTTTTTTTCGAATTTTAAGCATAAAAAAATTATCCTAGATTTTTATTATAGTATATTCATTAGAAGTAAATAAGAAATCACAAAAAAAGTAAGAATTAATTGGAAAAAACTTTATTTTTAATTTTTATATAGATTATTATTAAATTATAAACATTGAAAAAATGAAAAAAAGTATAATTATATAAAAGTATTTTATATAATTATAAATATAAATTAATTGAAATTATAAATATAAAAATACTAATAGATGACCTAATATAAATACATAATTAAATATTTTTTTATAATTTGAAAAAATATAAATATTTTTTATATTTAATTCACCGCGATATCAATATAAATATTATTTATCATATTTTAAAAATTATATTTCTTTTATTATATTATATATATATTTTCTATTATTTTTAAAAACTTTTCCATATCATATTTACATTTTTTTTTCAATTTATAATAATTATTATTTATAATTATTAATTGTATCCAATTTTTAAAGCCTCATAAAATCTTCTCTTGCCAAAGCATACTCTCTATTATTATAGTATATTATTCCTCTCATCTATAAAAATTTAAAATACTATTATTAAATTTAACCTAAACCAGAGCTTTTATTATTTAAAACACAATTAGATATATTATTATTATAATTATTTTAATTAGCTAAATTATTTTCCTCAATTTAATTTTATAATATCATTTATTATTCATTTAACAAATCATTTATATACATAATCGATTCCTAATGCAAATCTTTTTTATCCAATTATTTTATAATAAACTCTAAAATTTCCACTTTCAATTTCTAAAACCTATTCTCGCTAAACTAATATTCTTTACTTGAATCGATTTTTATGCTATTTAAATTGATATTATTACTATTATTTTAACAAATTTAGGTTTTTGACTAAGAAGACCTAGTTGTAGCTCTAGAAATACTATTATATCTGTTAATTCTAAACATATCCCGAGCAATTTAATTTTCCAAATCACTCAATAACTTCTTAAATTTAGTCAAACTAAATTTTTTACTCTTTATTAAAATTTTAGCCTCTTTTTCCAACTGTTAATAAATAGACTCGCTTTTTTATTAACTTAAACTATTATTTCCTCTTTCATTCAAAATAAGTGTTCCCTAATTTCCATTCTTATTATTATCACCATCGCTGTTATTACTGTATATATTTTTATTTAAAATCAATTTCTAATTATTTTATTAATTATTAAGTTTTTTCTACAAATTAAAATTTTCGCCTTCCTCTTAATCAGAGTCCAAATCCAAACTACTAAAAATAAACTCAGAAGCTTAATTTCTGTATTTTTTTTTATTCAAATTTTATATTTCAAAACCATTTTCCCCCCCATCATATAAATCATTTTATTATTACTAATCTAAAATTTTTTATTATTAATTTTATTCTTCTTCATTTTATTATTTATAATTTTCTTTTTGATTTTTATCTAAAATATTTTATTTTTCCTAAATAATTTTTTTTTATGCAAATTAATTTTATTCTGTCTAAAATTATTTATTAGAATTCCCAGAATTTAATTACAAACCGTTATCACTATGAACTATTTATTTTTTATCATAATCATAGTTTTACAATTAAACAATATGGTTTAAATTCTAAACATCACAAGTATTATTTCTTATATGTTAATTTACTTAAATATCTTTTTTATCGTACTCATTTCCGTCCATACTATTTATGCAGTCAGAACACTTACTCCACCTTTTCTCATATTTACCTTAATTTTAATTTTATTTTTATTTTTACTATAAATTCTAACCACTTTAAAACTCTTCTAAATTTTCATCTTTCTTTTCTTATTAATTTCCTTACTATTTTCTTAAATTTTTTTATAAATTTTACTTTTCCTCACCATATTCTTCATTTCTATATTCTAATTTTTTAGCACAGTTTTAAATTCCTTTACTACTCTCAAAATTCAATAATTTTTTACCACTATGATCATTTTACTCATAATTATTATTAATAATGTTAATATTCTAATTATTCAAATTATCTTATACATTTATTTTTTCGTTCTTATCATGAATAACAATATTTTAATATCTTTATTCTTAATTATAAAATTTTTTTACTTAATTTTTTTATAATTCAGCATTTCTCTTTTATTATTCCCATTCTTAATTTGTTCCTTCTTTTTTATTTATATTTTATTCAATATCTGTATATTTAAACTAAAGATTAATCTATTCTAATTCATTTTCAGACTTGTTCCCATTATTTTACGTGCTTACGGTATTTAAATGCTCGTTCAAGCTTTGTTAATTTTATTATTATAATTATTGACCATAAATTTAACCTTGACTTTAATTATTTATTTATAATTTTTTTTATTATTAAACACTATTTTATTTCTTAACAAAATGTTAGTATAATAAAACCCCCCCAATTCCTATAGTAAAAATACCAATTATAATAACTATAAGAAATTAGAGTATTGATAATTTTTCTGATTTTTTCTTTTTTTTTTCAATCTTATTTTAATTCCCTATTATTTCCAAATTTTGCATATATTAATTTTTATTCTTTTAATTAGGTTTTATTATTTTTATTTTTATTTTCTTTTTTTTTATCAATTTATTCATTCGTTTAATAAAACAAATAATATAATAAATATTAATTAAAAATGAATTATGCACACTTTCTTCGCTTTTTTATATTTCCCATTTAATAAATTCATCAATAAAATAAAAAAGTCTTTTAAACAAAACAACTAAACAATTAATTTACTAAAATAGTTAATTTGATAATTAATAGAAAATGTTTCTTACTTTTTACTTATTCTATCATTAATTTTTATTAAAAACATAAGAGTGAGGAAAAAAATTTCAATTTAAAAGTAAGCTAAATTATTTGTTATCTTTGATCTATAAATAATTATATTTCAATTAATAAAGTAATTTATTAACTAAACTAACTAAATAATTCTGTTAAAATATATTAATGCAAAATAATGGGAATATAAAGAAAAATATTAATTATATAAAGTAATTAAATTATCTTTAAACATAAATTTTATTAAGAAAGAATAAAAAATAATAAGCTTTATATCGATAGTTTTATATTTATTATTTGTAATTCAAAGATAAAAAATATTATTCTTATTTAAATTTTTTATTTTACAAAAATAATTTATATTTTTATATTTTTAAAATTTAACTGAATTTCAAAATTTATTTTTTCTCTACTTTAATCTATCAAATTTCACACTTATTTTTAACATAAAATATTATAACATAAACTTTATTTTAATATATTTCATAAAAATTATACTATCATAATACTTCCCTAATTTAATTATAAGAATTTTGGACTCATATACACATCCTTACTAAAAATATATCTTAATTTTTTATTAAATTAAACATACATAAATAAAAATATTTAAAAACTATAAAAAATAAAATAATAATAAAAAATAAATTTTAAAATAGTATATATTATTTATAAAAAACTAAATGAAGGTACAAAAACTAAGACCCAAAAATAAACAATAAAAAACATAATAGATAAATGACCAAAATCAAAAAAAATTTAACATACATAAATATAAACCCTCAGAATTCAGTATCTAACTAGAAAAATTCCTATAAAAAAATTTCATAGTAACAAAATCAGGAATCAACTATTTAGCTTATTGTTAGTTGATACATGGATAAATGCTCATTATATTTTATAATTTCTTATTTATATATATAGTTTCCAAAATTGTCAATTATATAATCACCTCATATATAGAAGTTGAATCATAAATGCCTGCACTTTTGTAAAATTAATAAATTTAAAAAAACAAATTTTTATCTTAAAATTTAAATTTGTTAAAATATATAAATTCTTAAAAAAATATAATATTTCATTCATATATATAAATTTATAGAATAACAATGGCAATTTTATGGACGATGATGTTTATAATACCTTTAATTCTTAAAACATAGTATTCTGAAAGATTAAACAAAGTTTTAAAATGGTATAATTTTTCATAAATAAAAGATTAAGCAAATTCAGAATAGTACATAGTTTATGATAACGAAAATAATATACAAGGCACAATTTTTTACTAATTAATGAAACCTATAGTTGTAAAAAACCTCTCTTAAAAAGAAAGAGCCATCGACGAATAAATGCAAAATTCTCTGAAAAAAATTAAATATGATAAAGATGAATAAATACTTTTCATAAAAGATCTAACAATAAACTCAGATTTAGATAAATAATCATAATAAAAAGTTATCGACTTTTTGATAGACAATGCTATTTAATTCTTGTCAAAATAAAATTAAGGAAAAAAATAAGCTACCAAATATATTTTCTTTATTGTTAACAGTTTTAATTTACACGTTTGTACTTATTTGGAAGACAGACATAAATTTACAGTAGATAACAAATTCTATGCAAGTTAAAACGAAAATATATACGGAAATTTAACTTTCATTATGAAATATAAATTTTGAAAAATAAAAAATACAATAATTAAACTTAATTATTCAAAAATTTATATAAATTAAATTTAAATTTTTTATGATTAAAGATACAAAAAATTTTAATTTTAGATTATATAAATAGGTATTCGATATTAATATATAAAGTTTTTTTTTTTAAAAGTAAAAAATTCAGTACTATCATAAAATTTTAAAATTAAGCATATTCTCTTTTAATTTTCTTTACAAGAATTAAATAAAATAGTATCTTAATTCTACCTCAATCTAATTTTTATTGAAAACCCATAAAAAATTTTCTTAAAATAATAAAATTAAACAAAAATTTGATACATAAAAAAATTAATATAAAAAAAAATAAAAATAAAATGGCAAAACCTAAACCCCAAGAAAAAAAATAAGACAAAAAATAAGAAAAAAAATATGATCCACCTCTAAACGAAAACCTAGAAAACCTAAAATTCCAAAAAATTGAACAAAAATACAAAAAATAAACAGAAAAAATATTTTTTTCATCTAGACTATAAGTAAAAGGTGGATTAGAATACATTCATTTTCTGTTTTTTACACATGGAAGACCTGTAATAATGGGTGTCACTTTTCTTATATACATTTTATTATCAGTTCAATTAAAAAAATTTGTAGGCCTTACCCCTGGAACCTATACTATGTTAGCTACGTAAATAATAAATAAAATATAATAAAAAAATATAGTTCAATAAAATTTTTAATTTAATATTTAAATTCATTGCCTAAAATATTTTAATATCTTATAATTTATTTATATTTTTATAAAAGTCAAATTCTGATAGTTATAGTTTTCATCTTCTTTATTATTCCTTTATATTTGAAAAAATTATTTACCCCTAAACTAAAGTATTTACTTAATGATTTACAGACTAAAAATTAAAATGATTCAAACACATAGTAATATATAGCTATAAAAAATGACATTGTGTATGCAACTTTTGAGATTTAATAGTATACATAAACTTAGAACCTAGCATAAAATTTATTTAGCAATACAAAAATAAATTTTAATTTAGATTTCGTTAAAGATCAATAAAAGGAAGAAAATTTACAAAAAAATATTAAAAAATTTAAACCAAATTTCAAAAATTTCCCATATTTAATTGTTAACAATTTTGTTATAGACCAACAAGTCACATAAAAATAATATCAATAAATTGCAAAATAATTCACAATTTTTATTACTAACTATATTCAAACCTATAAAAGTGAATAATTAGACCAGATTTAACAATAATAAAAAAATAACAATAATTAACAATAATAATAAGAAAATGAAAAATAAGTGTCAAATATAAATAATGATAACGATAAAAAAAATTAAGATAATGATATTAATAAATAACAAAAAATAACTCTTTATATTCCCATACATGGAATGAACTTTTTTGATATCAAATATTTAAAATTTAATAATAAATTTGAAAAATTTTCTTCTTATTATGATAATTTAGCCGAAAGGTTTTTTGGGATAGCCACTGTTATTTTGAAAAAAGAAATTTGAAAAAAATCATAATTAAGAATATCAAATACTATTTTGGTTTTTTATAATTGAAACATAAATTTTAAATATTAATTGTTTTAAAAGAAAAAAAAAAAAATTCATAATGATTATGATTATTCTATTTATATTTATATCGATCTTAATATATATATTAATTTTTATGTTATAAATTTAAATTCATAAATTTATAAAAAACTCTCAAAAATAAATTTAATATTAATTTTAAGGTATTTTTATATAATAAATGGAAAAAAAGAATCTTTTATTAATAATTAACTTTTTATTAGTATTATATTTTTAATCAAAATTTTCAAGGTTTTTACTTTTAATGCTGTTTTACATACATTTTAATAAACCTTTTTATACTAGTAATTTTCGTAATAATATCTACAGGAACCATAGCCAACATCATTCTCGTTTTCCTAAATTTAAATAATTTTTAAAAAATAGTAGACAAATTAATATAATAATTATATTTTTAATTTTTTTTAACATTTTATATAATTTACCAAGTATTTTTGGTCAATTTTGATAAATAAGGCAACCATAATAAAACAAAAGTAATAACCATAATAACATTTACTGCTATCAAAGTTCCTATTCTTTAAACTTAACTATTATTCAACATTTCATTTATTGAATCCAAAAATTATTCAGCCAAATATTTAAACAAATAATTCATATAAGGACTTTTCAAGTTCCTAGACTCCCACCCTTAACCATTCACCAAAATACTGGCCGAATTTTTCCTAAAATTCCAATATGCTATTTCATTAGCGGTGGCTCCCTATTTAAAAATTTTTTTTATTATTTTTTAAAAATCAAAAATTTATTTAACTTATTTGTTTGGTAAAAAATAATTAAATCAAAAATCTATTTATTAAATAATTATCTAATTAATTACAGATGGAGCGTCATATATATCAGTTATATCTGCTAAATAAAGAGAACCATCAACTGATGGATTATTTTTAAAAATATCAAAAATAGTAAGCATATTTCTAATATTCTCAATAATCCTTGTAATAGTCAAAGCTAACCCCTATTTTACAGTTCCATCTGCAATTGTATTACATTAAGAAATATCTTCATCAATACCCATTCCTTCTAAAGTAGGACAAGGATTTCCCATCAAAATTTCTTCAAATGCCTTATCGTATGACTAAAAATATAAAAAAAAGAAAAAATAAGATTAAAATAAATATTATTTTATATTTATAAAATAAATTTTTTTATTCATATTATTTGTAAATAATATTAATTACCTCTAATATTCCATAATTTTTAGCATGGTATTCATGTAATTTAGCATCAGAACCAAATAAAATAGTAGTTATGTCTTTTGTGTACGCATATGCATCTTAATTAAATAACTCAGTTTCATTGTTATATAATAATTATCTAATAGAATTATCGTATTAAAATATATTAGCTTCTGTCATAACAGTGGCATTTAACTCTTGTATAACACTGTCTATTTTACTTAATAAACTTCTATTATTTATATAACTCTGCACAAAATAGGCTTCTATAACAATAAAACCACAAACAAAAACTACAAAAAAAGGTTTAACATCCAATTTAAACTTATTAAATCTTTTCTTTCTTCTTCTATTTCTAAATATTTAATCTAAATCATGTTTGTCATCTTTTTCTTCCTAACTTTCAACCTATATATACATATATTATTTATTTATTTAATTATTTATTAATAATAATATTTATTTTTTATTTACTTCTTCGTCTTCCCCTTATTATAAATTAGAAATAAAGGTTTCACACTTTCTATACAGTTAAGCCACCGTTTTTTCAGGAATATCAAGGAATAATCTTAAAACGTCTTCTCTGGATTTATTCACATTTCTTAGCATGGGATAGGTTATAACAATCACAAAAAATACAAAAACAACTTTTTTTATAATAATATTGATAATTTTATGTAAAAATTATAATAAATGTTTAAGTATTTTTATAAATTTGATAAATTTAAAATTATTTTTTACATGAAACTATTAAAATTATTAGAAGAGCTAATTCTGAATCTTTAACTAAATTGCCCAAAAGTTCAATATAATAAGAATTATTTTTCATAAGCCCCTCGAAAAAATCATTAAACATATTTTTTTCTATAAAATATATACTAGAGTCTGATTAAACTAATTCTGAAAGAGCTTTTCCGCTTATTTATTAAGAATAAGTTTTCATTTACTATATAGCATCATTTAACGAATATAATTCTGCATCACTATCACCTTTAATAAGTATAAAAGTATAAAATTATAAAATTTAATTAAAAATTAATAAATAAATGTAATCATAACAAAAAATTTTAATAAATTTATTATTTACTAAAATATATAGTTATCTATTTTTCGTTCAATAATTTATTATGCTCTTCACTTATAGTATATTTGGCTTCTGGAATTTAGTCTTCCGCTTCATTAATCAAGTCTAATGCATAAGTTATTTCACCATTACGTGAATTATAATAAAACTACGTCAAACCTTCTACATATTGGTCGACAGTTATTCCACTTGAACTGTCATAACCATTGTCTAAAATTGAATCAAACATTCCTTCGCTCAATTAATACAAATCAGCAGACTATTAAAAACAAAAAAAAATCAAATAATTCACATATAAAAATTTATATCATAAAAAAAGTTAGTAAATGATAAATATTAAAATTTAAATTCACCTTTCTTTGTATGACCCCAAATTAAGTCACTCTCAAATTACATAGCTAAATAGTTTTTATAACATCCACTTTTATGTTATATCCATTATTAGTTATAAAATATTCCACTATTGTTAAAACTATCAAACAAATTAAAATTAAAAAAGAAACCCATCTCATAATAATTATCCCAACTGTCTCAGATGTATCATTTACAACTGAATTTAAAATCTATAAAAATAGTAATAAATAAATAAACAAATTAAATTAATTTAATTTAATTATTATTTCTATAATATCACTAATTTTTTCTTTATTATTTATAATAAATTTATGATTTTTTTTTTATAATTTTTAAATATTAATGTTTTAATTTTATTTTATGAATTTATTTTTTAATTATTAACATAATTATTTAATCTATTACAGCTCTACATTTTTAAGGATCTTTCAAATCGTACAAACTATCATCTTAATCATCCTAAGCCGTAGAATTAAAATCAAAAATAGTACCAGCATTATTCTAATCTTCTTCATCTGATTCCGTATTATTAATATCATTTATGTCCTAATAATTCCAATATTTTATTATTTAAATTAAAAAATTAATTTTTTTATATGTTTAATATTTAAATTAAAAAATCCAATTCCTTAAAATATTTATATACAAATTTTTATTGTATATTTAAATTATTATTTACATGAATTCTATTGTCTAATAATCTATGGGTTCTTATACCTTTTGCCCAATTGGCGACTATTTCACTGGGATCTTTATATCTCATTTTACTTTTAAGCCTGTCTTTTTCCATTTCAGCTGCCATTTTTTCCTCTTAAATAGTTTTTAATTTTGACCTTTTACTTTATTTTCCGTTCATTTATTATCTATCTGAAGCAATTCTCGAACTATTAACCGCCATTGTTGAAATATTAGCATTTCCATCTCCTAATTTCGGTAAAATCCTACAAATAATGGTTTTTAGTAATTAAAAATTTAAAAAAATATACATAATTTATTTAAAACAGTTAAAAAAATTTTTGAATAGAATAAATAAATTATTTATATCTTCAATTTTTGATTTTTAATAGATTAAAATATTAAAAAATAAAGTTATTTACAATTAATTCGCAGTAATACCTAGTTAATTATTCATATTACTATTAGTTTTACTTGTCTTAACTTACTCTTAAGAGCCCAAAATATCTCCTTATTAATTTGATTAATCCCCCGTAGAAGTAGAAACATTATTATTATTAGTAACTTAAGTTAATTAAACATTTAACGGTTTAGTGCCAATTGGTGTATATTATCCTTTAACTGTTGCTTCGATAGGATAAAATGTAAAATGATAATTACATTTTTTTGCTTTTAAACCGTCAACTGTCAAATTATTATTATTATTTCCGTTAGAAAGTGAATTATCAACATCTCTTTGACTCATCATTTAAGTCATATTATTATCACTTGGTTATAATTTACTAGGCTCTTCGAATTTAAAAACCAAACCTTTATAAAAAAATTTTTATTAAAAATGAGTTTTAATTTAATTTTTTCTTTTTGCTTACCTTGATCTCTTAAGCCAATCATATTGATATGGATTTTCTAAACTAAATTAAATTTATATTTAAAATAAATTTATATATATTAAATTAAAAAGTCATTCTTTTATTATTTATATTATATTTACTAGTTAAATTTAACTCGAAAACATTTAAATTTTCTTTATCAACATAAGTTTCTGTCAAAGAATTAACTTGAATTATATCTCCTTATTTATTCATATATTTCTCTTTATTTGACATTATTTCAGGCACTAAATCCTCAATGTTACAAACTTTTTCTTTTAAAGATTTATTGTCAATATTTAAAAAATTAATAGCACTCGATGAAATTTCATAAATATTTCCATTCATATCAGCTAAGACATAACATATTCTTCTAAAATTCTTTTCCTGTCTGAAAACACCAAAAAATTATAAACCTAATATTAAGTTAATTTAATTAATTAAATAAATATGAATCATCAAAATTTAAATTCCTATTAATTCTTTATTTTATAATAATAATATATTAAAATTTTATAAATAAGAAAAACTATAAATGAAACTATTATATTTCAAAATTCTATTAAATAATAAATAAAATATTTTTTTAATATTTAAACTCCAAAAAATAATATAAACAACCTATATATTTAAAAACCTATATAATAGAATTAAATAAAAAAAAATACCTTAAGCCACAGAATTTGTTATCATTGGCTAAATCTACAAAAACAACGGAAAAATATAATTAGACTTATTTTTCCCATATATAACTTTTTCTTTATCTGAAAATTTTTCGTCTTTTCCGTGTCTTTTAGGCACAGTCTTCAAAATTTCGTCGTGTACACTTGAATAAACCTCGGGCATTAACAAATTTATCCTTCTTCCTAATAAATCCTATTTCATATAATTAAATAAATTTGCAGAAGCTTAGTTCATCGCCACAACTTAAGCAAATCTTTCCTTTTTATTTTCAAAAAAATTTCAATATAAAATATATATATATTTTATTATTATTTCATATAGTACTTATTTATTATATATGCTCAACATTAAATAATTTAAAATATATTATTAATTATTATTTATGTTCTTATTTCTTATACACTTATTTATTATGCGTGTTTATCATTATATTTTTAAAAATATTGCGTATAATTTATTTTCTTATTTTTTAAATTATTTTATTAATGTAAATAATTTATATTTTTATCATTATATAATTTAAAATTTTTATTAATCATAAATTATAATTAATTTATTACCTTTTCTGTAGTTATTATCAAAGTGGGGTTGGGCTCAGTAGTAATTTCGTCAAAAGAAGTAAACATTGTAACTTTTCTACTTTTTTAATTTTAATTCTAAATAGATCTAGCTAATTCCATCAATTTTTTATATTCATTTTTATCATTTATAACTTCTGACAAATATTTTGCATATAAAATATAAGGTTTATGTGACTTAATATTTAGTTTTTTTAATTTATTCCATGTATCTTCGACTTATTAGATAGCTTAATAGACTTTACTACCAATATCATTTAACTTTCTTAAATCTGGATTCTCCTCATTTAATTAAGCCCAAAATTCCATATGAATTAAGGAACATCTTTCGATATTATTCTATAAACTTTTCATTTGTACTTAAAAACTTAACTCTTAATTCATATCTAATAGTTTAAAAATAAATTACTTAAATTACATAATTAATGTATTAATTAATATTTAAAAAAAAAAAAAGTTCTATTTTATATTTTTTACCGAAATTTCCTTGCTAAGAAACTCCTTATGTCTCACTAATATCATCTTCAATTAATTTTTTATATCTATAAATTACAAATTCCTCATGAAAGTTGGGATTATTCTATTCAGCATACTAAAACTCTTATATCGCAGTTTATTAAAATTTTCTGTCTTCCAATAAAAAAAATCCGTATTAAAGCCTTAATTATATATTAGCTGGATACTATTTAAGACCTTTTAAAAATAATTATGGAACTAATTATTTTACTATGCCATATTTTTCAGAATGATTGTCCATATTTCCTTTTTAAATCATTAAGTTTTCATGTAATTCATCTTCTTTACCTTTTTTTGCCTTATTTTTTTTTGCAGCGCAATTTGGAAAACTACAATTTTATGCGTGGTTCTCTAAAAACCCATCTAAAATAATTTAAGATTCTTTAGAATTACTTTGTGACAACTCTTAAATCAAATGAATTTGTTATATTAAAATTTCAGGCTAAAATTCAGCTTCATTCATCATTAAAACCGAAGAAAAATTCTTAGAATTAATAATCTCTAGCAAAACCAAAATCGGTATCCCAATCCTAAATTAAAAAGAATTAAAAAATAAAAAAATTAAAAATAAAATGATATTTTCAAAATGAATTTTAAAAACAAATGTAAATTAATTTAAAACTTACATCCAAGCATAAATACTACCCTCCAAAATCTCATTCTCCAAAAAATTCGCAAAACAAAACATAATCTAAGTCCACAAAATAATACTAGTAAAAATCTGCCAAACCTTACCCACAGACCTCACATAAAACGGGGGATTATCATGAAATTTCATAAAAATAAACACCCCACTCACAACCATCAAAATACTAAATAAATCGCTCAAACCGCTACTGTTAAATAAAACCACTATCAAAGCACTATATATCTAAAATAACTGGAAAAAATAATCATGATAACCATTTTTTTTAGATAAAGGATCATTTGGCTTTTTTTTATACTCAAAATATAAAAGCTAAATTTACATACAAAGTAAAATAAAAATCACAAGCACAATAATCCCTACTACAGCGTGAATCACGTTAATACCACCGAAACATTTCTCCTATTTATATTTATTATATTAATAAAAATTTTTTATAATACGAAAATTATTATTACATATATATTAAATAATTTTTAATCTAAATTTATTTATATGTATAATATTTTTTTTTTTCGTTTTTTCTTTACCTATTTAAAGACCAAATGGTATCCTGTCGAAAAATCACACATATAGACAAATAATAACATATTTACTGTGGGCTAAAATAAAATTGTTGAGTATAACAAAAACATTAACTTTAAAATCTGTAGAGGCCAAGCCAATGAATTACTTTTTTTTCTTTAAATTTAGTAATTAACAAAAAATATATCCAATAACAAAAATACTATCAACCCAATCATTACATAAAACACTATAATAAAGGTATTATACTAATCTTCTGCAAAATATATCGTAAAATTCAAATACCCTTTAAAAATAATAAACCAATAAATAATAAATAAAATAAATAAAATAACAATATAAACTATATTTATTAATATTTTCTTTTATTTTTTAATTTAATTTTTCAAAAATTCAAAAAATAATTATAAAAATCAAACAAAAACCAGTAACAACCACTTCCCAAAAATAATAAAAATAAATGTAATTCATTTCAAACACATATAAAAATTAATTAATTATTAACTAATTATTAAATAAATTATTATTATTATTTCTCACCTAAAACATCGGAAATTGGGTCCACAATTTCTGATTATTTCCAACTAGACTTAACTTATTCATGAAACGGAATATATAACACCTGTAAAAATTAAACAAAAACCAAAAAAAAATATATGTATATCTGTCCCTCATCTTCCTTTAACAAATAATACATAACTTGGTAAATAAATTACTTAGAGTCCTCTTTTTTCCTTTATATATAACTTTTCTTGTCGTATTATTAACTCGACCCGAATTTTCTTTCCATCATTTTATCTATTTACTTATTTATTTGTTTATTTTATTACTTTTTTCAAATTTAATTTACCCTTTTTTCTAATTTTTAAATGATTTTTTACTTTTTTATTTTTTTTAAAACTTTCTTTTTAATTCTTTTGAAAATTTTCAAATTTTTTATGCTTAAATGAACTTTTTATGTTGCTTTCTCTTTGTTTATAACTTTTAAATTTACTTTTAAATGTTCTAATTTATCTTATAATAAATAATTTTCTTGTTTATTTTTTGAATTAGCTAATTTAGAGTTTTTTATTTTAAAACAATTTTTCCTTTAATTATTCTAATTAAAAGTTTAATATTTATAAAAAATAAATATTATATAAAATTCACAATTATAAAAAAATTGAAATAACTATATAATCTCTAAATAAAATACATATAATAATATTTAATAATTAATTAGCACTGATTTAGCACTAAACTTTAAAAATTAAACATGTAAAGTTTATGTTTTTATATTTTCATAAATATTTAAAATATATTATAAAAATAAATAAATTAAATTTATAAATCAAAAATAATTAAAAAATAAATAAAAATAGAACTGTTAGATTTATTTAATGCAATAGTCTATTTTATATTATTTTTTCTTTATTTTATTATAAATTGTGCTATAATTTTAATAGATAAGAACTATTTATAGCCAAATAATATATAAATATGAAATTTTCAAAAAATACTATTATAATATTTTAAAATTTTTGATCCAATTATTTGTTTATTCATAGGATAAATTTTTATATTATGTATTTTGAAATAATGATATTCACTAACTGTATGATTCCATTCAAATTTAATAAATATATATTATTTTATTAAAATGATTTTTCACAAATCTAAAGTCCATAGCTTTTATTTCTATATACTTGAAAATATATCTAAGTTTGCAAGTAATTGAATAATTAGAAAATAGAATATTATTGTTCACATTTTTACAAGTAAATTGAATAAAAATTAGAAATGTATAATTTTTTCACAATAAAAATTTCAATTTTATATTTTTATAATTTTAAACAAATATATCTATTTATAAAAAACGACAAATTTAATGGCACTATTTTAGGTTTTTAACTTAAATATAAAAATTAACCTAATTTTAGAATCATCCATATTTTCTTTTAATTGATTATTATATATTTTATTATTAAAACACCACAAATTACAATAATAAATAAAAATATTTGATTAAAACAAAATCGCTAAATTATCTTAAAACATTTATAAATATATAATAATATATTTATATATTTCAATTTTAGAATAAAATTATTTTTTTTTTATAAATTTTGAATAAATATAATAGAATTTTTAATTTTTATAGGTGAAAAAAAAAGTAATCCTCAATTAATTAAAACATTTACACTGAAAAATTATATAAATAGTTTTTATCAAATAATAAAAATTAATCTCATATTCATATAAATTTAAATATAATTAATTATCTTTGTCAAATATTAAACAAAAAACAAAATTTTCTGAGCTCTAAATTTTTTACATAATTTAATAATTTTATATTTTTAAAAATTGTGTGAAAAATTAAAATAGTAGCTTTTTTTTAATATATTTTCCATAATTATTAGGCATTATAATACCTTATTAATTCAAATATGAGTAATAATTATTAAGTAAATAGCTTTTTATATATCATGAATTTTCTTATTACCATATCACAATTAAAATTATAGTTTTCAAGCATTTAAATTTGCCTTAAACATCATTATAGAATTTTCTATCATAAATATTTTATAGTATACTATCTCCCAAAAAAATTAGTATTCTTTATAATTTAAAATCTCATTTTTAAATTAAAAATTATTTTACTTTTAATTTTTAAATTAGATTTTATACCCAGTTTATTATCATTATTCATAATATATACATCAAAAAATATCTTTAAATTTTTAAATATTAAATTAAAGTAATTAATATTATTTATAATAACTGAATATAGAGTTATATTTCATTTACTGAAGAATAAATTAAATAATAATTAAAACTTTTACCTCAAGTCATTAAAAATTTAAACTCATTTTAAGTTTTTTATAATGATAGTAAAAACTAAATTTAAAAGAAAAAAAATAATAAAAAAAAAATAAAAAATACAAAAAATATAAAAATTAAATATATCTCCATATCTCATAAACAAAAACAAAGACCAGCAAAAAAATAAAGTAATAATTATATAATAAAGTCCAAAAAATGTTAAATATTTTTAGCATAGTTATCATTTAAATTGTAGCAAGCATCTATGGTTAGGCTATGTAAATATAATAATAATGTTTTATTTATAAAATTATAGAAAATATCTATATTAAAATTAGTATTTTTCATATAAAACTAATAATATTTTTTCTGTATAAAATTAACATTTACTGTATTTTTTACTATTTAAATCAAAATGTGATTTAACTGGATACATTTTTCAACTTTATGCCGTTTTTTACTTCTTTATGTATACCTACTTACTGTTATAATCATTAATCATTAGAAAAAATAAAATTAGAATTATGTATATATTAATTCTTTTAAAATAATGAATATAGCTTCTAATTTCAATAAAATGAACAATTTTTTAAAAATTTACAATAATAAGTATAGAAATTATTTATTTTTTAAAAATTTATAAAATCAATAAAATATTAGTAACCAGCTAAATAATACTATACATAAGGTTATTTTTAATTTTTGGATTTATAAATCCTTGAATAGATTTTATTTGTATCCTTGATTATAATTTTTATTATTATATATTTAAAAAAAGAATACTATAAACTTTTACTAAATAATATACATTTTTAATTTAAATCTAAAGCATTATATATTATAGTTAAATTTAAAGTTCTAAAGAAAAATTTACCTCAACTCTCATTTAAAAAAATACTTAAAAATAATTGAATTTACACATAAATTGCATAAAAAAACTAAAAATATTATACTTAAAATTAATCATTTTATTCAAGTATAATCAAAATTGAATCTTTGCATATAATTTATTTTAAATTTTTAAATTTCTTATTATTTACAAATATAATCATTATTCAAGTGCCTTTACCTAAAAATAAACAAAATTTTTAACCATTTAATTATTTAATAATTTAAATTCTCATTAATAATATCTACCTAATTTCTAATGTTATTTTTATTTATAATTATAATTCTAATTAATTATATCAATTCTAATACTTATTTTTAAAAAGGAGAAATTTACTGACAAATACTGATAATTTACAAGCCTACTATCCTCTTTTAACAAGCTAAGACACTTATTCTAACACCTATGACGGTTCTCTTTCAAACACAGTACCAATCTAAAACAGAAACCTCTTAACTTAAGCTTAAAAATTTTCTCTTCCATCTTCTTATTTTTCAATTCCAATTTCTCTTTTAAACGGAAAAAATAATTTTACTATAATAATTTGGATAAAGAGAAATATTTTAACAGGTAGTCCTTCAGATACAATTTTACATGCTACTAAAAATGGAGATACTTAATTAGAATTAAATACATAATATTTTACTTATAAAGATGTTTCTTATTCAATTGATAGTTAATTAGAAAATGAAGTAGATAATTATGATTGGTGCTAAATTGGATTAGCTGTTTCGGAAAATGCATTTTTAATCTATTTAAATGGACAATAAATACACCATTAATATGTAAATTTAAACCCATTAGATCTAAATTCAGGCAGTATTGTTTTTGGACAAAGTAAAAATTAAAATTAAAAAAAATAAACCATATTTTTTTTTTCTATTTAAATAGCTTATAAATTATTACATTCAAGTTAAAAATGTTTTTAAAATATAATAGAATAATCAGCGGTTTTATCAGGTTTTAGTAATGGTTTTAAAGGCTCAATGAGCGATATCCGAATTTATTCTTAAAGAATTTTATCCAGTGAAATCTAAAACTTATATGATAATGAAAAAGGTATATAATATAATATGAGTTTTTATTATTTAAATGATTTACATAAATATTTAAATTTATCTAAACATAGATCTCTGCAATTTTTCGTGTTTAAATTGCACAACTGATTTATTCCCTATTTGTCTTTTATGCAGAGGAGATAGACAATCAGTAGATGGTCAATGTCTTTGTCCAAAAGACAAATTCGACGACTATTTAAGCACAAATTGTCAAAGTAAAGCAAAATAAATAAATTTTATCATTTTTAAAACCCAAAAAAATAAAAAAAAAGTTTTAAAAAATTCAAAATAAAAATAAATATTAAAAAATTTTTAAAAATAAAACTAAATAAATATAAAAATCTTAACATAAACATTAAATAGCAACCTCTTCCTTCCTAACAAACACAGTAATAGTCTACTACCCACTAGAACACGCAAACGACGAAATAAACTCAGACACAGCCTTTATAATTTCCCAAAGCTCCACAAACAGAAACCAAGAACAAAATAAAGCCTATCAATTTAAGTGTCCTTCTTCTAACAGCGCCCCCGACGCTTTCTACGCTTAACTTCCAATTTCGCCCTATATTAACGGAAATAGCCAAATTTCCTTCGGAATCTGGGTAAAATTAGAAGAAAATACTGATATAAATTAAGGTATCGTTTTTTCTTTGGCAAATTCGAACGATTTTAACCACCTAGTTTTTGGATTTAAATACCTTATTTTCGCAGGAACTTAAACTTTTCATTATGAAGCTGAATATGAACTAAAATAAAAAATTGGACAGTGGTAACATATACTACTTGTTATTGATGATAATTAATACACTATATATTAAAATGGAGCCTCGCTTGGAACTTATAATAAAAATAACTAAAATTTGGAAGTAGATATTGATGGTTTCATTTTAGGATAGGTAAAGAATAATTAAAAAATTATAGTATATGCTAAATATTTTTAAAAATATAAGTATATTATTTTATATAGATTTATTTATTTTTATTAAAATAAATTATTTAATTTTATAGACATAAGGAAGTATAGGAGGAGATTTTCAATAAAATGCTTGTTTTGATGGCTACATGAGCGATTTTAAAGTTTATTCTGGCAAAAAAAATTAAAACTCAGCGAAATAAATATACCAAGCCGAAAATAGTAATATAAATTTATATAATATTTTTATAAAAAATTATTTAATTTTATTAATTAAAATTTTTTTTAAAGGATATTGTCCTTCTCAATGTACAAACTGTATACAAGAAACAAATACCTGTACATCTTGTATTGGTTTAAATAGAGATCTCCCTAATTGTTAGTGTACTTATGGATATTATAACGACGGGGTTTCAGACGACTGCGAAAGTAAAATAATTAATAAAATAATAATTATAAAATGTTTTAAATTTTTATTATTTTTTGCTTTAAACTCAAAAATAATTAGATAAATGAATATTTTTAATTTTTCTTTTAAAATAAAAATTTATCAATTTTTCTATTAGTTTGTGATCCTTAATGTGAAACCTGCTAAAATAATCCCGACGAATGCTTAACTTGTAAAGGATAATTTAGAGAAGAACCTACTTGTGATTGTGAAGATGGTTACTTTGATGACGGCGTAAGTGATGATTGTTAACGTAAAATTATCATTATATTAAATTAAATAATCTAAAAAATAATAGAAAAAAATATATCTAAAAAAACAGTAATAATACATATAAATTTATAAAATATTTATAATTTATTTAGCTTGTGGAGACCCTAACTGTAAAATTTGCTAAACAAATAATGGGAATTTTTGTTTAACTGCCTAGGATGGGTATCATGTAGAAGGAGGTCTAGTATACTGTAAAAATAATCTTTAGACCTTATTATTAAAAATTAAATTTTTAAAATTTTTAAATTTAAAATATAGCCTGTTCAGAAGGCGATGCAATAATAGAAATAATAAGTTTAAATTAAATATCTATTGAATTACAATTCTTAGCAACATTAATTGACAATACCCAAACAATTAGTACATATAACAATGAATTATGTAGACACTTATTTACCCCTTTATAATTAGCAAAATTTGGCTCAACTCCGACTTGTAAAATTACATCTACCAGCTTAACTTCTACAATTTTTATATTATTTAACGATTATAAAGTAGAATATTAGTAATTTGATGAAATTTAATTATAAGAAGTTTTATATAAAAATTCTTGCCAATAAAATTATCCAGTGCAAAACATAAATTATTCATATATTGAGGCCGATTATACAGTAATTTAAGAGCCTAATGCTAAATTAATTGGCGAAACTACTATAGCTATATGTTAAGATATAAAAATTAAATTAACTGAAGTTTAAAATGATGGATATCATGATTTATAAAGTATAATTTGGTAAGTTTCAAATGTAGACCCTATTAAAAATATCGATCATATTAATGATATAAATAATTAATTATCTTAATTTAATGATAAAACCATAATTACTATAGAAAAATACACTTTAGACACTTTCTCAACTTACACCTTATAATCAACTCTAACAAATTATTTAGGAAAATAAGTAAGAATTATTATATATATAAAAAATTTTACATTTTAATAAATATTTTCTGTCTTAAATTTATTATTTATTTACTTTATTTATCCATAAATTTTTTTTAATAAAGAAAACATTTTCAATTGACCTAAAAGTTTTATCAGACATTTTTGCAAAAATAGATATTTTAGAAACAGAATCTCCCTACCAAATCTAACCCAATTTATTTTATTACATTAATTTTTAAGCCTATGTTTTAAAATGCGTAGAAAATTCTGATAAATTCGAAATTAGTTATCCACAATTAAACTACGATATTAATTAAATGACAGATTAAAATTACAATACAATTGATAAAAATTTATAAAATAATAATGTTTAAGAAAATAATTTAGGCCAGGGACAATTTATTATTGAACCTTATATTTTTGATTCTGGCAACGATTATTACCTTTAATTTTTACCTAATTTAATAAAAAATGCATATAATTTGGGTATTCCCACTAATATAAAAATTAAAGTATAATAACTTGATTATTTGGTCTAAATAAAAGGCGGAAATAGACTCCAATCTTACTCTTAAAAAACAATAGTTTAGGTATAATAATTAAAAAATGAAAAAAAAAATTATATAAAAAAATATATATATAAAGTTTCTTTTATGTTAATTTTTACTATATAAATTACATAAATTTTAATTTATTTTTTAAATTTTTAATAAGGGAATGTATTCTGACCTCAATGTAGAAAATAATTAATAATTCGGGTTTTCTTTATAATGGGAGTGTATAAACCTAATAACTTCCGGAACATGTTAAGATACAAATGGAGATGATGTAACTATAAATTAATCAGTAGATTTCTAAGAATTTTAGCGAAAAACATTTGTAAAAATAAACAAATATAAAAATAATATAATAATAAAACCAATATAATTATAAAATTTAATTATATTAAATTATAAAGGAACCTTATACAACTCTTAAATTCACTTTTAAAGCTTCAAAAAACTCAATTGAACTTTAAGATTCTGTAATTTTAAATATAGTAGAACTCGATAGCCCCTCTTTATCTTTAAATTTAGCTGATAATATATTGACTTCCTTAATAAATCTTAATGATGATATATTTGTTGAAGTTTTTTATGATGGAGAAATAGCAGCATCTGACCTATAATACCATATAATTTTACAGTATAATCTAGAAAAAGTTGCAATTAAAAGTTATTAATATAATTAATTTTCATTCAAAGTTTGGGATTTGTTTAATGATTTTGACTATAATAATTACAAAATAACAGCAAAAGTTTCGCTTTATGATCCTTAGTATACTATGCCCGCTTTTGCAACTTTTACTATAAATTTAAATGAACCTCCTAAAAATGGGCTTTTATAAATAGTACCTACAACTGGAATTTCGGCAAAAACAAATTTTAAAATATCAGCGCAAAATTTCATTGATACAGATACGAATTTACATTACGAATTTTACTATTATTTAAATGAAAACGATTTTAATTATGAAAAATAACAAGGAAATTAGCCGACTGATCTAAAAAGATAACTATTATAAAGTTTTAACTCAATTAGTGAATTAAACACTTATTTACCCAGTTCCTAAAATATCGACTCTTAAATACATAATATAACAATTCTCGTCCTTGTTAAAGATAAATTCAATGGAATTTCTAATATAACAAAGACTGTTTATATTGAAGAAAATAATTAATTGTCAGATTTTATAGATTTATATAATTAAGCAGCATAAAACCTAGAAATAAGTGTAAATTGGTCTGATATCAACACATTATGCATATTAACTTAGTAATTAAAATTATCGTACGCTAGTCTTAGTTTAAAATAAGAATATAATTAACTAATTTTAAATATCTATGATCAAATAATAATATACTAAAATTAAATAATAGTCTAAAGTAGAAAATCATAAATATAAAAATCATTAAATATACTGCTAGAACTAATTCAAAAAAACAAGCAAAACAATTCTATAAATATCGACAATAACATAGACAATATAAGCAATAGCATAGAAGAATAACTAGCTCAATACTATCAATTTAAAGCTAATAATCAACTCTATAAATGCAATTCCTAAGTAGATCAAAAAATACAACACTCTAAAAACATCCTTGGAAAATCTGTAGAATCTCTAAACAATCTAATAACAATCTAACAACAACAGCAATTATCAAAAGACCAACTAAACCCAGCCCAATCAAAAAGAATAATATCAGAAATCGAAAAAATCGCCAACTTTTACAACAAAATCGCCCTCCCCAACTCCGACCCCATAATTTACTCAGGAAACCAAATATATACCTCAATCTAAAAATAAACTCTTTCATTCTACCAATCACTTTACCAAAAACAAGTAATACAAGCTAAAAACCAAAACAGAAACAGAAACCTATAACAACAATAAAATATATAATAATAATATAATACATAAGAATATAATATATAACGAATATTATAATAATATTAATAAGAAGAAACAATTTTAGACGTCTAATATTCTTATTATGAAAAAAATTTGCTTATTGATGAAGATTTCCCTTATAAGAATTAATCTAACCCGATTTAGTATTACTTTATTAATAATACGGAAACTGAGGCCCCATAGGAATTTTCTAATAATATAGAATATGCTTATAAAAATTAAAAAACTTCGGAAAATACTGTTTGTATTTCCTAAAATAAAATGATCTAAACCAGTGAGTGGTCTAGTGATTGTAATAAAATCAATATTTTTATTACTTTTACATATATTTATGTTAATTATTTTTTTAATATTTTTATATTTATTTTAATTAGTTTTTTATTATTTTTATCTGATTTATTTATTTAATTTATTATTTGATAATTTTTAATATTTTTATAATTATTTAACTTATTTTTTCTAATTAGCCTGCACACTATTGGAATCTAAAGGAGGAGTAACTTGTATTTGTAATAATGTAGGAGAAGTTGTAGGGTTGGTTGATGATTTTAACGGAATTTTTTCTAATGTAATATCAGATTTAGGAAACACTTTCAATGGTGAAAATTTAGAGTAAATCAAATAATTTATTATGATAATATCATAAATTTTTTACATTTTTTAGCAATAAAATATAACTATAAAATAATTTTATTTATAGTGCATTTCTAGATTTTGAGTATTATAAGTCTACACTTTTTTATCTTATACTTGTTGTAGGAGCTTTGAATATTTATTTAGAAATAATTGGGTATAAAAAAGATAAAAATGAATAAAATGTTATGACCAAGGTAAACAAGGAACAAAAAGCAAAAAGAAGAAAAAGCAATTTATTAATAAAATAAAATAAGGTCGCACCTTCCTCAAATTTTAAAAGTTAGAACCAATAATAATAAGTTCAAGACAATTAAAAATAAAAAGAAAAGGCAAAAACTCAAATAGATCTTAAACCAGTTCCAAATAAAAAAGAATCAATTAAATATGATAATTATCTAGATTTAGACACATTCTAAAATCCTTTATCATAATTACAACCACATTAAACTCAGTAATTTTCTCTTTTTAGAATCGGTTCATAAAGAAGATAGACATAAAAATTATAAGAAAGTAAAAATATTTCTCTATTTTAAATAAAATTAAACATTCAAAATTAATAATTTAATTAAAAAAGTTAAATTAAACTAAACCTAACTAAACCTAAATCCAAATCCCAACTAAAGCAACCATCAACTATTCCCCAACGTACAACGAAAAAATAAAAGAATAAAATCCAGAAATTTCACCATAAAAATTGCAGACAGCAGCATTGCCCTCCATAACGACAGCAAAGAATCCGCCTCCAAGCACAACAACACACAAATTTTCCAATTCGATGAAATCCCGCCCGAAAGCAACCGTCAAACCCAACCAAAAACCCAAAATCTCCTTTCAATTCTCTCAAGCAGACGAGGTTCCCTAGAAGATATCCATTCTTTCCCCTTAAACTAAAAAAACTCATAAGAACCTCAAAAAAAATCCTCAGAAACCAACCTCTCCACTGCGGTTCAACTAAACCTAGACAAACTTAACGAAAAAATACAATCAAAGGCGAAACTGTCCTCACTAACTAAAATAAACGACACCTAAAGCGACGAAAGTGAATAAAAAAACTCTTAAATCAAAGGCTTCGATAATGAAAATTTAAATTAGAATTAAAATTAAAATTATAATTAAAATGAAAACGAAAGTGAATACCGCAGCATTTACACACACAACAATAAACTTGGAAGTTCTGAAAAAATAAACGACCATTAAAACAACTTAGAAGACACTATAGACCCAGAACTCAAAAAAAGATTCTCCTAAAATCAAGTAAATAACTATAAAAATAAATAAATAAAAATTTTAACTTATATATTATCTTATTTATTAACTTTTAAATTAAACTAACAAAAATAAAAGCTTACAAATTAACTTATATAAATAATAATTTTAATTTTTACAATAAGCTAGCTATAGAAAATAACTTATATAATAATGATAATAATTTTAACCTTTTACAATAACTTAACAAAAAACATTATCTAAATTAAAAATAATTTATACAACATTAACTTATAAACTACCTTATATATATATAATAATTATAATAATAATTTAACTTTCATAATAAGCTAACAAAGATAACCTCCTCCGAACAAAACCTAGTAAAAAAAATAAGTATATGGAACACTTTCCTGATTTTCCACCAGTTTTTTTCCATATACTTTGTTTACAGTCTCAGGAAATCCAGGCCCTCCAGATTCGCCGTTTTTTTCCTTAAACAGTACCTTTCTCTCGGAATTTCCGCCCTTTACTGGAACTGGACCAGTTCTTAACTTGAAACTATCATTTTTAACATTATTATTCTCTTTTTAACCACTTTCCCCGTTTTTGTTGTCCAAATTATCCTTGTCAGTAAAATTAAACTTTTTAAGTTTTTTGGAACTCTTCTTTATTTTTGTATTGTGCTTTTGTCTTTTTGGATCACTTTTGTCTCTGCCGCTGACATGGGCCTAAACAAGTCTAATGAGTAATTAATATAAATATACAAAAATTCCTATTTAAAATTCTATTTTAATCTTTTATTTACTTTAAAATTAATTTATTAAACCATTTTTAAAAATTTTTACTCTTCCTTAATAAAAAATTTTTATATTTTTAATTTAAGGTGGACCATTTCCTACGTATCTGCATTTTTCTTTGATTTTAGCGCCAGTTAATCATTTGTAAGTGCTTTGAAAAATTGGGCCCTAAACAGATATGGATAAAATAATTCATTAGTCTCTATAATAATAGATTAAGAAATTATTAATTACTACTATTTTACTTATAAATGAAGTCTTAAATAAATAATTTTGTAAAATGTATTAAATAATTTGAATTTTAAAAAATTTGTAATTTTATTTTATTATAGCAATTATTTATAAAAAATTTCAATTAAAACTATAATTTATATTATTTATTAATTATGTAAATAATTTTTAAAATTATATAATAAAATTTATAATTAGTAAATCGATAAAATTAAAATTTTAAAACAACATTAAAAAAACATCAGTTTTCATTTTTCTAAAATACAAGCCCTATAAATATCCCACACAATTTCTTTTCTAAATTTCTCTTTTAAAAACAAAACCCTATCCATACATTTAATTTTTTCCTATTAACAAATTTTGAATTTCAAATATCCCAAAATCTTTTAATAATATTTCGGAAACATATACACATTTTTCGCTTAAATTTCCTAAACTTAACTCGCCTAAATTTCCGCAAAAATTTAGTCTAATAATTTCACTCTTTTTAATTTTTTTTCTCTTTATATGATAATATTTTATTCATTTTCGTTTTCATCGTTATCTAAATCTTCCGAAAATCCGTCTTCTATTTATTAATCTTGTAAAACTATTTTTTTCACTTATTTTTCTTTAATACAATTTTAAAATAACTCAAAAAACTAATTTTCTAATAATTTTTACTCGTTAAATTATATAAATAAATGCAATTCCTTTAGCATACAACTAAATTAAAAATTTTTTGGTTTTTTATAGCTTTAATTTTTTAGTCCTTAATTTTCTAAATTTTATATAATTTTCTACTTGACCTTTTTTAATTATACTTTCAACTTTTATTTGTCAATTTTTTCATCATATAATAATATATTTAAACCACTCATTTATCTTTTTTCGTTAAAATTGTGAAAAATTTCTAATTTCAATTCAAAATAATTCAAAAAGTTTAAATTTAGACACAAATTAGTTATTTATGTAACCCAATTCATAAAATTACCAAATTATAAATTATCTTAACCTCCATCTCTTAATTATTGTAAATTTTAATTATTATTATTTATCAATTATTACTAATATATTCTTTCATTTTAAACCATTTATTGTAAATCTTGAAAATTTACACTCATATAAAATTCTTTTTAAATAAAAATTTTTCTTTAATTGTATTAAAAACAGTTAATAATTTATTGGCAAAAATTTTAATACTAATTCTATATTTCCTAATTAATTATCTACTTTAAATCCAATGAAAATTCCAAATTATCTATAAAAAAATATGCATTCTAATAATCCCAAAAAAAGCTTTTTATAAATTAAATATAGTATTCATAAAAAGTATTTTTTTCAATCAATTTATACACTATTTCATTAAAATTAAACCTATTTACTTTAAAATTTCTTATTAACACAAAATTTTACTTATTTTCTTTATTTTAATCTTATAATTACTGTTATTAAATTTAATTTTCATAAAATTCATCATTTTTCCTTAAATAAACTTTTCTTTATTAAAATTAAACTTTAAAATAACCTTATTATAAAGAATTTCTGAAAAAACAAACATTAAATTTAAATTTTTTTTTATATAATAACTTATCCATAACAATAAAAAAATTTTCATTGAGTTCTGGCAAATCACAACAAACATTAACTTTCAAATTTATTTTATAAATTTACTCATCAATACAAAAATCTTCTATTTTTTCACAAAGTTCCAAATAAACCCCAATTTTCTCTATCAAATCGTTAAAATCTTCTTTCCATAATTTTAAATTAAGTATAAACTTAATTTTTCTAAAAAATTTATACTATTTATTCACGAATTTTATTATTTATTTGTCAATATCTTAT
This sequence comes from Pseudocohnilembus persalinus, assembly GCA_001447515.1. Taxonomy (NCBI): domain Eukaryota; phylum Ciliophora; class Oligohymenophorea; order Philasterida; family Pseudocohnilembidae; genus Pseudocohnilembus; species Pseudocohnilembus persalinus. The sequence goes on along the minus strand of LDAU01000082.1, from coordinate 117,142 downwards.
TCAAATTTTACTTTGATATCCAATTTTTCAAATATAATAATTTCTTATAGATCTACCAATCTCTAAATTTCTTATAAATTATTTAGCTTATAGCTGCTTTTTCCGATAAAAACCTTCCCAAATTTATTGTTTTTGTATAATTTATCCTAATTTTATCCAGGATTTTTTTAGTTATTATCAATAATTTGCTTAAAAACCTCAATTTTTTTTAAATCAATATACTATAAATCAGATTAATCACTATATTTATAATATTACTATTCAAAATCTAAATTATTTATATCAAACTATTCCGTATAATTAAAATATTCTTAAAAAACCTTAATCTCTTGCTTAAAATATCTATTTTCGCTTGAAAATTATTTTAATTCTTATACTTTCCCATTTTAAAACCATCTTTATTTCCAATTAAACTTTAAAAATCTAATTAATTATTACCCTATTTAAAAATCCTCTTGCAAATTCAAATCGAAGGTTTTCCCTTAATTATTGCAAAAAAACAACTAATATAATAATAACTAAAATTCTTATACCTAAATCTTTATATAAAAATCTTATTCCTTTTATTTTCGTTAAAAATCCAAAATTCTACTTATATATGATTAAAAATCCTTCATATTCTTAGATTTATCGGGAAACTAAACTATAACGTAAATTTTTACACCTTTTTATATTAATTAGCTCAAAAATTAATTTATATTAATATTTTTTATCGATTTTTATATTTCTTCACTTTCTTCATCTTTATTTATTTTTTAACTATATAATTATGAGTAAGTACAATTTACTACTAAATTACTAAAATTTTCAATATTTTAAACCAAAACCTCCGTAAATTTTAATATACATTCTTCATATTTTTATATACTATTATATTTCCAGTCATAATGTACTATTATATTATTTATTTTTAATTATTCATTTTCATCCATCATTTTCAGCAAAAATTAATTCACAAATTTTATTTAATCTAAGTAAATTTTCTAAATTTAATCCTAAATTAAATTATTTACGTCGAAAAAATCCAAAAATATGCTATATTACTTCTTTTTTTATTTTATTACAGTTTCATTTTTTCCATTTTTCTACCTTATTTCATCAAATTTATCATCATAAATGTATAGATTACTTGTTATTAAATTTATAGGTTCTTTTAATTCTTATTATAATTTAAATAAATGTGTGTCATAAATACTATTTAATTAAAAAAATTAAGTTTGACATTTTTTATTAATTTTGTTTTTCATTATTTACTCCTACTAATCGAAAAGATAACTATAACTGACAATTACTTCTTTAAATGATTATTCCATAAATAAATATATTTACTCTATGATTTTATTTTGTTTTTATTTTTTCCAATAAATTAAAATTAACAATTTTTTATTGTAGAAACTATATAATTTCTGATTAATTATATTAAATTTCTTATATAATATAATAAAACATTATAAATTTATAATTAAAGCTATTAAACATTTTATAATCGCAGTTTACTATTAAATTTATAAAAAAATTATCTTATAGTAATCTAAGTCCTAGTTTTACAAACCTGTTATTTATTATTATGTTTGAAATATAAAAGATAAATATTATATCGGTCTACAAACGTGAAATAATTTTTTGTATATATTTCTTTATTATAAATAATTAGATTTCTTAATAAAATTAATTAATTATTAATTAGTTGAATATAAGGAACAATTGATAATTTTTTTAATTGAAAATTAAATAATAATATTAATTAAAATATTAATTAAAATTTTAACTATTTTTGAATAATATAAAATATATTATTTGTATGATAACATTTTAATAAAAAAAATAACCATATTATTATATAATGTTTAGACATATTTTGTTATAAACTGCAATAGTAGTAAAACAAATTTATATATATTATTTAATTTAAACTATGCTTATTAATTAAATAAAAAAACAATAAATATTTATGTAATAAAGAGATAATGTTAAGCTACATTTTTAACAATATGCAAATATTTACATATCATTCATTACATGTAATGGATTATATGATTTTTCAATAATAAAGATATGATCAATATTTTACCTAATTTATTTACTAAAACTGTTATTTATATTAAATTATATTAGTTGAATTTTAAAAATAATTGGATTAAATAAAAAATGTAAAAAAATTAACCTAATTAAATCAAATATTCTTCAATCAGTTACAACAATAATTACAACAATCCCATAAAATTTCTTTTCTTAATCTGTTTTAATTAAACCTTATTAAATAATTTAAAAATGATGCTTATTATTCGAATTTAGTCTTATTACATTTTATTCTTTTATTCAATTATGTAAATTTACACTTTTTTTAATCCTATCCCATAAAATATGAATCTAAAATTTCCAATTTTTTTAAATTGTGATAATATGATTATTTTCCATTTAAAATAAAAAAATCCACAAATTATTATAAAAATAAATTTTCTAATTATATCTGTTTTTAATTAAAATTCTATTAAAATTAATTACATTCATTCACAACAATTTTACTCACATTTTAATTTTAAACCAAATTTTAAAAAAAGTCAAATACATAATCAAATTATTTATTTTTTAATAAATCTTATTAATTATTTTAATGTTCTTATTATTATGTTTAATCTTCTATTTTATTTCCATTTTCACCCTAAATTTAGCTTTAGTTATTAATATTATTATCATAGTTCTAATAAATTTTATTCAATTGAGAAAAATGAATTTCCTAATCTTTAATTGAAAAATCCATATTATTTTATATAATTTCTAGAATAATAAAGCAATTTTTATCAATTTAGTTTAAATTTTCTTAATCATAAATAAATTAAAGCCCAAATTTTTTTTTTATAGCCATTAATTATCTTTACTTTTAACTATAGTTAAAGTGGTTAAAAACTAATATTTTACTTAAATTAATAATTTACTAACATTATTGTTATATTTCTTTTTCTAAATAAACATAAGGCATGCATATTATTTATTAATTATCTTTAAATTCAAAATACATACAAAAATCAATAAAAATAGTACCAACATTAATTTTATCTACTAAATCTTAATTCGCAATATACTCCTGTTATTTTTCTTATTGTAAACCATATTTTCTTTAATTACTGGAATTAAAATCATAAAAATTTTGCAAAATATCTAATATTTTCTAAAGTTTTTTAGATTTCTTAACCATACTATTTTTTACCAAACATCTATTGTCAATTTTCAAATTAATTGTCTCAATGACCCATTCTTTTACTCCATCATTGACTTTTTAATAATCTTAAAAAAATTATCCCAAAATTTTTAAAAACTCATATTTTTCTTAAAGGAATATCAGTTTAGACAACTCAATCTTGTTAACAAAAAATTTTCTTTTCTTTATAATTTTTTAACTGTTCTTTATTTAAATTTACAATTCTGATTTTTATTTTATATCCTGTATATCTTTATTTTATTTTTTCTATTAATCTTATTGCTGTATATTTTAAACTTTTGAATCCAATAAATAATTAACCCCCAAATCCAATAAAACCTGATCTTTAACTTTTCCTTCTTTTTCCAAAACTACTCTAAATAAACTCTTTCCCTCTAAAAATTTCCCAAAAATAAACGGTAACAAATCTTTATTCTTCTTCAAAAATCCCCAGCTACTTTTTACGCAAAAACTGTGCTCTATTCTCATTTCTTCCTCAAATTCCTAAAAATACTAATATTTACTCTTTTAAACTTCCTCGCTAAATTAAATATACTCTTCAAAAACTCCTAAAATTCCTGAAAATTTCTCCTCCATATAAAAATTCAAACTCAAAATGCTAAAAAATTTATAGCCTAAAATCTCCAAAATTTCCTAAAATATTTAATTATTTGTCTCTTTTTCCTTAATTTCTACTGATAAATCCAACTCTTTCACACTCAAAAACGCAAATTTTTCCTAAACCAATTCTTTAAATTTTTTGTAATTTTTTAATCCAAAAATTTCCATTTAATCCACAAAAATAACTTAATTTTATTAAACTACATCTTATTACTAAACTTCTTAAATTTAAATATAATCATTTTCTACCTATTATTAATTATTTACATTATTATTATTTTTATTTCAAAATAAACTTTAAATTTCTCCATTCATATTTTATTTCTATAGTATTAATTATATCAAATTAAAAACCAAATTATTATGTTCGTTAGTATCATCCAGCAATTCCAAATGTAAATTTTATATATAAAAATTTTATTAAATCTACACCAAAAATATCTCTTTCAAAAAGCTATATCTATTTATAGCAATTTACTCTTAAAACCTTATTTTATAGGTTATTTTTATCAAATCAATAATTTTCTCAACTCTTTTTTTTTATTCTTCCTTTTCTTTAATTAATTTTTCTTATTCATCCTAACTCTAATTTTAATATGTCTTATTATCATTTTTTTAAAAATTCTTTTTCCCAAAACAAAACTGATAAATTAACCCATTATCTTAAAATTAAAATCTCAAAAGTCCTTTTCTTTTCTAAGAATTTTATTTAATTTGTAAAACCTTAAAAAAATTATCATATGCCTAAATAATTTGGGACTAAAAATGAAAATCACCTAAAAAATTAACTTCAACACCAAATCCACTAATATCAAGTAAAATTTCCAATAAATCTAAAAAATAAACAGTTTCTTAGGGTTCAATAAACATAGGTTAAGTATTCATGCCTTTTAAAATAAATACATATATTTTATCAATTTTAACAATTTAATCCTTCAAAAAATTTTAAAACATTTACAAAATTCTAGAAATAAATTATACATTTTCGCCATTAAATTATAAATATAAATTTTCTATCTCTAATCCATATTCATACACTATATCTTATATAAATTTTATAATAAAAATACATTAATTCAAAGTTATTTCTTATTTTAATTATCTTATTTATTAAAATTATTCATCTTATTAATCATTATCGATTTCATTTTCATTTTAGTTAATATTTTCATTTTATATATTTAAATCATCATCCGAATCTTTTTTATTAATAGACATAAATTAAAAATTTTCTTGTCCCCAAATAACTTCAAAATCCAATAAAACACTTATTTTGTTATTTTAATTTTCATCACTATTAAATTTATAATTTTCTTTGAAAAAATAGATATTCTATTCACAAAAAACTTTTTTTTCCTCAATATTTTAAATACAAAATAATACAATTTTATCAAAATTTATATTTTTCAACTGTTAAGAATAAATTGACTCATTATTTTATTATTAACTATTATTATAACTTTCATTTTAAGCATTTAAAATCTTAAAAGCTTGGATTTCTTAATTTAATATATTAAATTAACAACTATTTATGTCCATTTCTAATGAAAAATTATTTTTTATTTTTATTTGAAAAATTTTAATTTATTATTAAAAAATTTATTGTAATATTAATAATAAACAAAAACTTAATTCAAATAATATAATCAATGCAAATTATTAAATAAAATGACATTATATTTAGATGTACTAATTAAAGATATATATTCTTTTTAAATAGTTTATATTATATTTACATACTCATATAAAACTTTACGAAAATTTATATTTTATAAATACATATATTTTAATATATTATAATATATTTGAATAAAATTATACAATAATTCGCTAATATGATATCATTAAATTTTATTTAGTAGTTCACAAAAAATAGTTGTTTTCAGTTTATATGAAGCTTTTATGTACTTTCAACTCCGGTTCTTTTAAGTGAAGATTGTATAGAAAAAATTTAAGATTTTTTATTAATTGAATGTTGTAAATGTTGAGAAAAACTTTTAGGTTTCGTAATATTTAAAAAATTAGACTTTTATTATTTTGCATATTCCAAAAATCTTAATTTTATAAACCTTAAAGATTAATTAGATTTCTTAGTAAGTTCAATTTTTTTATGAATAATATTTTACAACCAAACTAACACATTTTACCTTTTCAAAATTAAAAGTACTCTAACTCTATATTCTATATAAAACTCTTTCATTACATTTTAAGCACATTTAGCAAAAAAATAAAAATTGGCTACCCCTAATATAATAATAAATAAGGCATAAAAAACAGGACTACTCTCATATGTAAAACTCTGAATTGCTAAAAGTAAAGCTAATGTACAAATTTGTACTTAAATAGAAATGACATATAATCTATTAGTTATTAAATTAATAAAAGGATTTATTTTAGAACTAACCATCAACAGTAAATACAAAACTAATATATACATAATAATTCTGATTTCTAAATATTTGGAATCAAGTAACAAAAGTTAAATTATAATAAGTACGCATTTCTAAATAAATTTAGAAATTAATAAGAAATTTATAATATCTGTTAATCTTAATAAATATATATATATATTTAATTAAATTTATTTTACAATAGACATTATTATAATTTCCCAAAAGTAGCTTTTTTATTTATATTCTAAGTACATAATACAATAAACTTTTTGGAACTTAATTTTTTAAATTTCTCCACTTTTTACAGCCTATCTTAGCCTATAAAATATTAGTCCGGGAAGCACAATTGATATAAGCAAAAATATTATCAAATTTAAAGGTAAAACAAGGAATTTATATTCATCGTCGCTACATAAAAGATTAGAATCAATGGCAGTATACTTAACATCTAGTACATTTTAACATATAATAAATGATAAACCAAATTTAATCAAACCTTTTATTTTAAAATTAAAATATATTTAATATCAATATTTTATTTTTTAACTGGTTATATATTATTTTAATATATATTTTATTTAATTTTAAATAAATTAAAAATAATTTTTTACCCGGTTAAACATAAAGAAAGAAGCATAATAAACTTGACTTTATTGTAGCATTTAAATCTAATTTACTCTTAATATATATTCTTTTTTTGTACAATATGTAGATAATTAACCACAAAAACAGAACAGCTTAAAAACTTATAAAACTAGCATAAATTGAAATTTTGTAAGAAAACAATTTCAATTAATTTTCATCATTTATTTTAAATAAACATGCAATATCCTCTGAAAATAGTTCTTATGGGTAACCTTTGAAAAAATTAAAATAATATAAAATATATATGATATTTCATATTTATTTTAAAAAAATAATTAAATTTTTTTAATAAATAAAATACCAAATATATTAATAACTTATAAAGAACTTTAAGGTAGATTTATTCCCAAACCTTCACTAGTAATTTAATAAATTTGTACGTGAGTAATGATAATTTTTGTTATTCCTGTAACCAAAGGCAATTTAATAGAGGCGTAGTTAAATATCCTATTCATTGCATTTTACATAAGTCTTCTATTGACTCTTTTTTTTACTGCATACACTTAATAACCTAAAATTAAAAGTGAAAAAAACCCATTCAAAATAAAATTTAATGTAATATATGGTAAACTTGAACATTTAGCACACTTAGTTCCTTTTATCTAATAATCGTTCAAATTATCACACATATCGCATTTCATTCCATAATAACCTTAATTAAAAATTATTTATAAATTCATAAAATTATTATAATTTAATTAATTATACTTATTTTTTATATATATATGTTATATAAATATATTATTTCATTTATTTTTTTTCTTATATTTTTTATATATATATAAATATTGATTATATTTATAATTTTTGTTTATATTTATATTTTATATAAATTTATAATTATTTTTTTATTTATTTTATATTTATTTTTTTTACCTTCTTCACATGTATCATTTCCTTTGCAAAAATTTTATGATGAAATTCCACATGAAACAGTTTCATCAAGTTACCCATTAATGTCTCTCCAATATCCTTCTTTAGGGTATATTGGAATATATCCACCCTCACATTTAGAATCATTTGGACAACTTTAACAGGTATCACTTTTACCAGCTATTAAGTATTTCTATGACTAACATAAATTAAAGCTATAACTATTTTATGAAACTTAATATTCATTATTTTGGTATCCATAGGTAATATCTTCATTTCCAATATAATTTTTCCCCGAATTTATGGTAGTTTTATCGTTTAAATTTTTAATTTCACTTTATTAGTCTCCCAAATACCTTAGTGCATTTCCAAAATCAGCTTTGCAATATTATATTAATAAATCTAAAAAATTAAAGTTTATTTTAACATCTTATTCGCTAAGCATAAATATTGCTCCCCCACTAGAAGCTTCAGATTTATCAATTTATATATTTTTCATTATTATTTTATAGGATTTACTCAAATTTTGCGCTTCATAATAAATAGAGCCTCCTTTTGATAATACATAATTTTAACCCTTTTCATAGAGAAAACTATCTTCTTAATATTCTACCTTATTTTCATTTAAAAAACTGCTTTCAATTTAAAATGTTTCTATTTCTTTTAAATACAAAGCCCCTCCCTCAATATAAGCATAATTATCTATAAATTAAGTGTCTTTAATAACTAATTCATTAATATTAGAGGCATAAATAGCCCCTCCCTAACTTTAATTATCAGTTAATTTATTATTTTCGAAATAACTTTTTTATATATCGATTTTTTCTGTATCTACAATATATAACCCCCCGCCATACATTTAACTTCTTCCATTTAAAAATGTTCCATTTGTAATTTGTAAATTATCTACAGAATCAGCCATCAAAAGTCCTCCATATAAAATATCTATATCTGCCAAATTTTAATCTTCTTACTAAAAAATAACTGTGGACTCAATTGAAATAGATTCAGCTTCTAATATATAAAAATTTTCGCCCTACTAAATTCCCGCATTTTTAACTATTTAACTGTCATTAAAATAAATATTTTTGGCAAAGTTAATGTTTATTCCTCCATACAAACCATTTGCAACATTATTTTCGACAAATAAATCATAAAAATAAAGTTCATCGGTTTTCTCATTTATTTAAATACCAGCTATATATTATGCATAATTATTACTGATATTTGCATTTTTCCATACCATATTTATACATTATGTTATTTAAACACCTCCTATTTAAAATTAACTTTCATTTTCCTCCACCACTATATTTTCTATTTATGCATCAGTTATTGAGTTTAAATATAAACCAGCAAATGAATTAAAAGCTAAATTTTATTTTATTTCAGTATTATTTAAAATAAAATTATTCAAGTCAACAAGTTAAATACCCGCAGATTAATATGCAATATTGGAATTAGCAGAAATTTAATTTAATGTTACATTTTCTCCTTATTCGAAATACATAGCACCCCCAATACCTTATTCTAATAAACTATCATTAATAGTCATATTCTAAATCAAAACTATTTTATTAAAATTAAAATTAATAATTATTATCTTTAATTTTTCTTTTAAGTACTAAAGTAAAAATTTTATATTTAATATATTCATAAAAATTTTTAAATTTTTTACCATCATTTATTAAATAAAAATAAATAGCACCCCCTGACTTTACTCCTTAACAATTTTTTATAATTAGGTCGTAAATTTCTAAATAATTTATTATTTAAGCATATATAGCCCCCCCTTAACTAGCTTCTGACCCAGTAATAGTTATATTTTTTATAATAATATTGTATGAGTTAGTTAACATAATAGAACCTCCACCTTATTCAACACTTGAGTTAGAAAATGTATTATTTTCGATTAACATGTTTTCAAAATCTTATATATATACATCCCCTGCTATCAATGCGGAATTGTTAAAAAAATAACTGTTTGTCAATTCTCCAAAATTTGCACTTCCAAAAGTAAGTGCCCCTTGTTAAGTTACAGCAACATTATTCAAAAAACTGCATCTATCTATATATAAATGATCGGTTTTTGATCCTTATATACCTATAAAAAAAATATTTTATTCTTTTACTGATAAATTTAAATTTAAAATATTAATTATTTAAATTTTTAAAAGATACTATATTTAACATTTATATATTTTATATTCTAATTTATCAAAATTATTTGTTTATTTATTCTAAATTAACTTTCGTATTTATACCTGTAATTAAAGTTTCATTTAATTATTGATTTCAAAATTAAATCATTTACAACATTTTAAAGATTATAGTTAATAATGTAAAATTAAATCGAAATTTACCTGATTTTTATGGGGCATTATTTCCGTCGAATGTACTACCTTTAAAATATACATAACTACTACTATAAAGCCCAATTGTTCCTGGCCCTGATGCGGCCCAATTATCTTTATAAGTTACATTATTTACATTTATGTTTACTCCAAGGTAAATCATCATTGCTCCTGACCCATTTCCTTTGTTATTATAAAAATATTCACTCACTAAATTAATATTCTATACAACTTCAATGATTAATCCTCCTATTTTATTTATTTATTTACAAAAATATATTAAATTCATTATTTTTTTTGTTTTTAATTATCTTCTTAAATTGATTTATTGTAGTCATAATAAAAAAATGTTTAATAAAAATTATATAGTTTATTGCTAATTATAATATCTCTATTACAATTATTTATTTAGTTGAAATGCATTAAGCAATAAATTCATTATCAAAAAATATTCTAACATATAGTCAAACCAAAAAAACATTAAAAATAAAAATTTATTATTTTTAATAAAACAATGATTTATTTTACCACCATAAAAGAAGTTATAAATATAATATGCACTATTTTAGCTATAAGTGTTATTTTCAAAAGTTATAAAATCTGAACTTCCGCAATAAATTCCACCTCCCCCATAACTATTAGATGCATTTTCTTTAATTATATTATTAGTAATTAAACATTAATTACATGTCTATAAATTATTTAAATAAATGGCTCCTCCTTTATTTCCTTAATTTTTGCTAAAAGTGTTATTGTTAATTAAAACATTTAAATCTTATAAAATATAATTTCCAGTAATATACAAAGCGCCACCGTGATTCGAAGCTATATTACTATTAAAGTTATTTTAAGAAATTTCGAAATTTGGGGTCATTTTCAAATAAATCCCACTCCCTTAAAAGGCTGTATTTTCTGTGAAGTTTGAATTTTTTATTTAAAAATTATTTGCTTCATTTACATAAATAGTTCCTAAATAATTATTATTATTATAAAATTAACAAATATCCACCACAATTTAAGTACTTTATTATATTTGTATTTATCCATTGCTTTTCGAATCAGCAGATAATGTATTTTCGTAGAACAAACATTCATAAATTCCAATAAATTCTAATTAATAGAAGTTGATTACCTTATAAAATTAATTATTAATATATAATTTTAATTAAAAAAGGAAGTAAGTCAAAAAGTACAATTAAAAATATTTATAAATAATTTTTATTTCTTTATAAAAAAATTTAAACTATATATTTTTAAAAATAAAATATAAATGATTTTTGTTTATCCAAGTTAATTAAATTTTAGTTTTTTATAAAAATTAAAATTTTAAAGGTACCATATACTGATTATAAATATTTAAAATATAAAACACTTTAATTACCGATTTGTTATCAGAAATAGTATTTTTAAAAATTTAACTTTAATTAAAATAAACCATATCACAATTATTTATCTCTATAAGATTAACCCCCAAATTATTTTCATAAATTTGAGCATTTTAAAAATTAATCATTTAAATTTAACTTAATGTAAAATGATTCTAGCTTTCCTTAATTTCAATTCTAAATAATTCTAATAAATTAGATGAAAAAATTTCAAACTCTTAATTAAAGTCTACAAAACTTATATAATTTATATAAATCTCATTTAAATAGCTCATTTTAAAAACTTAAAGTTAATTTAATGCAATATTTATATCATATTATAGGTTTCCATTCTAAACAACTACTGGGTTAATTTTCAAATTATATAGTAAGCTGCATTATTAAAATTCAAATTCAAAATGATTAATCTCGCAATAATTTCCTAAATTTTCTTCAAATTATACCAAATAAATATCAATATCCTATTTTGAACCGTCCAAACTCAGACAATCAGAGTCAATAATAGAAAAAAAATCTTAAAAATCTTAAGCATTTTCTGGCAAAATTATTTATTACTCCTGTAACATTTCTCCATCTATTACAGAACAAGGTAAAAAATAATTGATGTTCTAATTATTATAAGCTGATGTATATACTCCTGTTATTTTTAGCAAAAAAATTAGTAAAAAATATTAAAATATTAACATCCAAATTTTGATTTTTTAATGTTTAATTGCTTTAAATATTGTTTATTTTTGATTTTGTTTTGTTTTTTTTTAAGTTTTTTTTATTTTTATTTTCGTTTTTATTTTTTTTAATATAATTATAAAATAATTAAAAATTAAAAATGGTATTTTAATCACATCGCTATTATATATATAGAAATAAGTATTTTTAAAGCATCGATTCGAATTTTAAAATTTTTGTATTTAACAAAAATTATAAGTTTATATAAAACTTATTATTGTAATTGTTAATATAAAAATGAACTGAAAATTATTACATAAATTATGAAAACAATTGGCAAAAATTTTTGTTTTTAAAAAAATAAAAATAAAAATTCATAATTAAACAAAATATCACAATAAAATGAAAACCATAAGTTTATAAAATTTTTTGTTTGTAGAAATTTATTTTTAAAATTTAAATAATTGATACAGTTTATAAATTTTATAATAAAACTACTTTTACTCTATAATATTAATTACTGACAAAATTTTTTTATGTTTAATTTGGTTTTTTAAATGATTTTTAATATAAATAAAATTAAATTATTACATTTAATAAAAAAAAGTAACAGAACATATTAAAATCATTAAATTCCATATATTTATTAGTGTTGAAGTGTTTTTTCTAAATATTTACTTAAATAAATTAGGGTTCAGCTATATATAAATATATATGATACTTCGAAAAAATCAAAGTACTTAAAATATTTTTTTTTTATAAAAATAATACAAATATTTATACATAATGTTTATATAGAGCAGTTATAAACCGAATTTTAATTTTTATTTCTTATTTATATATATACCAAATTTTCATTCTTATTTTTATTCACCATTTATCACAAAAAATATCAGTAAAAAATAAAAAAATGAACAAAAATATTCAAAATTAAAATATATAAGAGTTAAATTTTATCTAAAATTATACAATATTCATATTTTAAATTAATATTAAATTTTTTTACCAGTAAATGTACTGAAGTTAAAAAATATTATGTTTTTTAAATCTTAACTAGAAAATATGAAATTTCTATAAAATTGATGAATAGATATTATTAAAAGGATATCTTTAATTATTATTAATTCATTTATTTAAAATAGATATTAAAGTCTATTAAAAAACACTTGGATTTATTTAATATTTATATTTATATTTTGAGTAATTATCATAAAAATAAGAAGTTTATTTTCATTACTGTATTATTAAAATTTACTTCATATTTTGTTTAAATTTTATTTTACATAAATATAATTAAATTTAATAAATTATCTGTTATTTTACAATCATATATATCTTTTTTATTTAATTTTAAAAATTTTATATGCATAATATAATTTAAAAATGTATATGATAATATATAGTATAGCAATTTAATAATTATATAAATAGTATATATATATTACACAGTTTTTTATCTATGTTAAAATGGTTATTTATATAATTAATCAACTCTAATTAATATAGAAAAAACATTTACTATAAAAAAACAAATAAATTTATTAATTTTTATATAGTTAAAACATATATTAATTTTTATGGTATAAGAAAATAGGGTCATGAACGTCAATATGGATACCGAAATTATAGAATTTCTAGAAATTTGACCTTTTTTTATAATTCTAGAAATTATAGAAAATTTTATAAATTTTGAGAAATTCGACCATTTTTTTTAGAAATTCTAAAATTTTCTAAAATCTCTATAAATTCTAGAAATTTATGCAATAATATTTCTCGAAATTCTAGAATTTATAGAAATTATAAAATTTCCAGTCTCGAAATAACGAGAAGTCGTATATTATAAAAATGGATGATATAATTTTGGTAAATATAGGTTATTTTTAAGCAAAAAATGTTTACTATCAATTCAAATCATTGGAATAAGTGAAAAAACACTCTGTCATCTATAATTCAGCAATAAAACTATACTAATTAGGAATTAATCATACATTTAGTTTCTATATTAATATTATTATTCAAATACTATTAAAAAAAGTGGCATACATTTTTTAAAAAATATATCTTTATAGTGGATTTTTATATTAGTAAAAAAATTATTAAAATCATTTAAATAATTTATTTAAATTATGTAAAATTTTTAAAAAATTTAAAATAGTAACAAAAAAAAAAGATTAAGTTTCAGGGCTTTTATACCTTCTAAAATTTCACTAAGAATATAATGAAATGTTTCATAACAATATTAATAAAATCCCTACCTATACTCTAACCCCTCTATAAATTTCGATAAATTTTTTTTTTATTATTATGTCTCAATCATTTTTTCAGAATAAAGTTAATTATAATAGTCACCTATACATAAACTAATCTGTTTAATTTTTATTAATTTAAAAGAAAATTAATAAGAGTATAAACATTCATAAGCCAAAAAATAAATTAATTAAACATCCAACATAAAGCTGAAAAGCTTTTTTAGGGAATTTTTTGGTACAGTTATTAACATGAAAACCTCTAAATAGTGGATAGTGGTAATATTTTTTTAAAATATTATTAAAAAAAGCCTAAATAATAAATTTAACCCATATAAAAGTTATTTATGTCGTAAAAAATGATACATTAGTGATTGATAATAATTTATAGAAATTATAGAAATTTTAAATTTTTTTTTTCTATTTCTATAAATTATCCTCTAATTTCTATAAAAAAATGTCGAATTTGTAGAAATTCTAGAATTTCGGTATCCATATTCAGGGTCGCGACCGAAAATAGATAAATTTTTTATTTTAAAATCTCAAGCAAAATTATTTTTGGATACTTCATCTGGTTTAATAAGAACATTCAAAAGTAAATATATTTATTATGTTATTAAAAATAAAAAATAATAAAATCTGAGAATAAATTAAAATTTTTTGATATTAAAGTATTTAATAAAAAACATAACGCAATATATATATATACAATTTATATGATTGTTATTTTATTAAATATGAAATTGATTAAAATATTGGCTTTTTATGGTTTTTTTATATATAAATTATCTAATTATAAAATGGTAAAATTAAAATTTATTATTTCAATTTTTTAAATATTACATAAGATTGATATTTAAATGTATTTTATATTTAATTTGTATATATTTTTTATAAAATTAATTTCTAATTAATTATTGATAAGTAGTATATCTTTCCAAATTTCAAGCAGTTTGACTTTCATATTTTCAATTTATTTAATTATCGAAATATAAAAACGATAAAAACCAATTTTATAGTCTTCAACATTATTAATTTCAATAAATAATTTGAGTAATTAAATTTTGATTAAAAATATATTATTTGCTTATATATAAGTATTATTTCCATAAACTTTATAAAATTGTATACAGTTAATTACTAATAGTAAACCTTAATATTATATTTTTCTGTCTGTTTATAAATTAAGAAATTATTGAAATATTAAAAATTAGAAAATAAAATAATGATTTAATTAAAATTAGTAATTTTTAAACAAAGATAGGATAATTAATTTTCAAAATATTTTATAATTTCTTTCATTTTAATTTAAATATTATTTTTGAAATTTTTTTTTTTTTGGCTATTATTGCCAACCCTGTATTAAAAAAAAAATTCTATAACATAAGGTTTTTCTAAAATTTACTATTTAGTAAAAAAATTTTATTTTATTATTTTAAATTATATTATTACTAGCAAATATTTCAGGTTCTATATAAAATATTTTATTTTATCATATGATTTAAAAATATTAAATAATTTAAAAATATAATACAATTTTTATATGCATTTATATTATATTTATAATTTTTGAATTTTAAATATTTTAATAAAAAAACTAAATAATAAATTTTTTATATTATCATAAATATAACGTTTTAATTAAATTAATATACTTAGTTATAATAAAAATTAGTAATTTGATAACATTTTTTGATTCATTTATTGCTTTAAAGTTAATAATATTAATAACGAATTGCATATACTTTTTAGTATTTAAAAATATAATGAACAAATATATGTATTTTTTTAATTAATATGAAATTATAACCATTAAATTACTATATAGTTTATTTATTTAATATTACAATATAATTAATTATAATATGAACTATAATTACTCTTAATAAATTACAAATCATAAAAAAAAAAAAAAAAAAAAAAATAAAAAAAAAAAAAAAAAAAAAAAAAAAAAATTACAATATAAAAAAAACATAAATAAAAAAATGATAAAAAACATTCAAATCCTAAGCATTTTAATTTTAATCCTCGCAATTAATTCAAGTAAATAAAATAAAACCTTTATGTATAACTTTTAATTCTTTTATTATTTCTTTTCATTTATTAAAGATGATACAAGCTATAAATTTATAATTATTTTTTTATTATATTTATATTTTTCTATCATTATTTATAAAACTAATTTTTATACAGAAATTATTACTATCACGGAAGAACTTCCACTTGATATGTAAGAAAGCGATGTAAATGGATGGACTATTACTAAAGAAGGTTTACCATAGCTTCTCTCCTTGCCTCCCTCTTGCTACTAAGGTTATTTTTTAGGTAAAAAAAATAAAAATAAAAAAAAACAAAAAAACAATATTATATTATATTGTATAATATACATATACATATGTAAGAAAATAAATAAGTTTTTTTGGTGAATTAAATTCCAATTTATTTTATAAATATAATTAAATAAAAAATTAATGTATTTTTGTTTAATTTTTAAAAAGGCCGATTTTACAATGGTTTTAGTGCCACAAAAACATTTAGCAGTCTTCCACCTCATTATAGTATTCATATTTCAGTTTATTTAGCCGGTTTATTTACATGGACTAATGTAATTAATTATTTTATAAAAGTATATTTAATTTCAACATATTAATTAAAACAACATTTAATTTGTATTTTATAAAGTAATAAATAAAAATTAAAGAATAATAATAAAATTAAACTGTAATTTACTGTTTTATTTTTTATTAGGATGCAATTTATCTAAATTTAGACGGAACAACAATTTTTAACACCAAATTTTAAACTGGAAATTATCCAATGAAAGATTCAAGTATTTTATAAACTATGTGTGCCGGAGCTTCTCTAAATTTTTATAATGGAATGTATCTTTAAATTTCTTAAAATGTTACTCACACAAGTGACACCGCAAATTTATTATTTACCAGTGATATGACTTCACTACTTGTTATTTATGGGTGGTGGGGAGTAAATAAAATTTAATATAAATTTATATATATATAACAAATATAACAAATAAATAAATATATATATAATTATTTACTTATTCTTATTTTTATAAATATAATATGCTATTTTATAAATTTTTTCCTTTTTTTTTATAGTTATCTAATTTGGTTATTTCTGTTGATACATGTCATGAAAGTTGTAAAACTTGTTCTGGACCCGAATTTAATTAGTGTACAAGTTGTCCAGATAACTCTATAGATTATTCAGCCACACATGGAATTTGTAGATGTGAAGCTGGTTATTTAGCTTTTGAAAATTAATGCCAACTACTATCATCTTGTTCTTGTAATTAAAATTAAATATCAATTTTAGTTTAAAATATTAAAATAATAATACATATTTTTTTTAAAAAATAAATAAATAAATAGCCGGACTTACTCAAGATTTTTACAAAAAAACATGCGATCAAGATTGCCAAGTCAAAAATTGTTTAACATGTTCATCGTAAAACGAATGTACCGTATGTGAATCAGGATATAAGGTAAAAATAATTAATTATTAACTTATAAAAAAAAATAAATAATGTTATAATTATTTTGCAGTTATTATATGGTGAATGTGCAGATACCTGTCCTTAATACAGTACTGAAATCGGAAATAATTGTATTTACAATATGATAAGCTCACTTTCTTGTAAATAATAATTTTTTATCATAAACTAAAATTATGTTTGATATTTATTTATTTTTTATTAATTCATTAAAATAATATATTATAAATATAGAACCAGTTGTGGCAGTTCAACAATTAATGAACTAATAATTTAGTTATCCAGATGTAAAAAATAAAGGCTGGATTCCTAATAAAACCTCATTTTCAGTTTCAAATACTTATGAATGGACCAATTATGCAATGAGAGATTGTGGAGGTTATTCTTATGCTTTTGGACAAAATTTTTATGATGGAGGTTGTTCAGATGGATGTAGTTTTAGTAACTTAATAGAAAATCTACCTCCCCATTATGAATATTATTTTAATTTAGTCTTAATATACGGAGATAATTGTAAAAAAATAATTAAAAATTATAAAATAAACATTAAAAATTTATAAATTGAAAATAAATTTTTTTATATAATTCAAATAAAAAATTTAAATTAAAATTTAGGGAATAGTGATATACTTGAAATTAATATAGATAACTAAGAGGTTTATTAAAAAATCTACACGTAATTTTTAAAATACAATATTATATAAAATAAAAATAAATTTTTTTAATATTTTTAAATAAAAATAGGGCAAATTCACTTTTAACTTCTGATATTTGTGGATCATTTGATGGAAAACCTGATTACGTGGAATAAATTACCTTGGGACCAATTTCTCACACTGGAAGCACATTAGATATTTCCATTGATGTAATTTTGGATTAACATTTAGAAGAAAAATGGATAGGATTCAGAGAACTATCTATAATTGTAGAATCTGTAAATAAATTATATTATAAATTAATATTTTATACATTTTTTTATTATTATCATTAAAAAATTGTTTAAAATTACAGTGTATGGATTATTGCGAAACTTGCTCTGATGCTTCTAGCTGTGACACCTGTATTGCTTCAAGAAAAAATGCCCCTGCTTGTGACTAACCAGCTGACGGTTATTTTGACGATGGAACTGGTTCCCTCGAATTTCAAAGTAACATTAAAAATAATCATATAATATAAATATAAATAAAATATAAAACATAAATTTAATAATATATATGTATAAAAGAAGATATTTATATCATATTTTTATATTTTTTAAAAGAATGTGATTTTAAATGTGCTACATGTTCATCTACATCTGATAATTGCTTATCTTGTTCAGATCCCAACTCTTCCCCTCCAAATTGTGGAGGTTATGATGCCTGTATAAACTGGATGAAAGTAGAAAGTGGAAACATAAGTAAAGGAAGTTACCATAATCAATTTATAAACGGAATAAATTAAAATTACGCTACTTCTTTAGGAATGGGCTTCGCTGTCTTCGATGAACAAGCTAATTTTATAGAATTCTAAAATTTTAACACAGCTTAAAGCTACCTCTAAACTTAACTTATGGTAACATTTATAGATAATATACCTGCTGATTATTTTGTTTCTGTCGGAGTTTACGGAGACGGAGGCTATGAACTAGATCCATATGCTTATGCTGCTTTATAATCTTTAGGATTAGATACAAATGTAATTATCGATTTAGGAGACGGATTCGCTATGTTAGGTAAAAAAGGAGCTGCTCCTGGTTCTAGACCCTATGTTTTAAATAAAGCAGCTGATACTGATAAAAATGCTATTTTAGAAACTTGTATGATTACTTGTGATTCATCTTGTAAAACCTGTTAAAACTCCTTTGATAATTGTTTAACTTGTTTAGATGGGGACTATTTTAATGTTGATGAAAACACATGCCATTCAACTTGTCCAGTAATATAATGATACATTTTTTTATATTAAATATAGCTTTTCTTTAAAATTTATGTTTTATTTATATAGGCCGATAAAATATAAATTGAATCACCATCAAAATAATGTATAAGTTGTGATGTTTCTTGTGCCACATGTACTTCTTTAGCTGTATGTTAAAGTTGTAATAATGGCTATTATTTATACAATAATAGTTGTTAAGCAACTTGTCCTGATGGTTATTATCCTGATAATAATTTAAATGAATGTGTAATATGTAATTCAGCTTGCTTGACTTGTACTGGTTCTTCAAACACTGACTGTATTGATTGCTAAACTACTCCTTAATACTATTTTATGAGTTCAGATTCGACTTGTTATGCAACTTGTCCAACAGGTTATTATCCTTCAGATACCACCAACCCAAAAGTAAATTTCATTCAAATAAAATCAATAAAATTAATAAAAATACTAAAATTTTTAATTTTTATTATTTAGAGTTGCCAATAATGTACATCAGGTTGTGCTACTTGTACTTCTAATTCTGACTGTTAATCTTGTTCTTCTGGTTATTATTTAGCTAATAATTCTTGTTCTACAACTTGTCCTAATGGACTTTTCCAAAATGATGCAACAAATGAGTGTGATTCATGTGATTCTACTTGCGAAACTTGTTCTGGACCTGCTAGTAACGAATGTATAACTTGTAAATCTTCGCCTTAACATTATTTTATGTCTTCTGACTCAAGTTGTTATGAGATATGTCCAGATGGCTATTATGCTTCAGATATAACCAATCCTAAAGTAAAATAAAAACTTTTACTATACTTATATATTTATTATTTGATATTTATTATTTTAGAGTTGCGAAACCTGTCCTTCTGGTTGTGCTACCTGTACTTCTAATTCTGATTGTTAATCTTGTTCTTCTGGATATTATTTGGCTAATAATTCTTGTTCTACAACTTGTCCTAATGGACTTTTCCCCAATAATGTTACTAATGAATGTGATTCATGTGACGCTACTTGCGAAACTTGTTCTGGACCTGCTAGTAACGAATGTATAACTTGTAAATCTTCGCCTTAGCATTATTTTATGTCTTCTGACTCAAGTTGTTATGAGACATGTCCAGATGGTTATTATGCTTCAGATATAACCAACCCTAAAGTAATAATTACTACAAGATTAAAAAAATTATTTTTTGTTATTTCATTATATTATCTATTATATTTTCTTCATATTTTTTATTTTCTAGAGCTGTGAATAATGTCCTTCAGGTTGTGCTACTTGTACTTCTAATTCTGACTGTTAATCTTGTTCTTCTGGATATTATTTGGTTAATAATTCTTGTTCTACAACTTGTCCTAGTGGACTTTTCCAAAATGATGTAACAAATGAGTGTGATTCATGTGATTCTACATGCGAAACTTGTTCTGGACCTGCTAGTAACGAATGCATAACTTGTAAATTTTCTCCTTAACATTATTACATGTCAACAGATTCAAGCTGTTATGAAACTTGCCCTGACGGATACTATGGATCTGATATAACTATACCTAAAGTAAAAATTAAATTATATGAAAATAAATTACAAATTTTTCCTACTCATAACAAAAAATATATATTAAAATAAAAACTAGACCTGTGTTACATGTACTTCTGGTTGTGCTACTTGTACCTCTAATTCTGACTGTTAATCTTGTTCTTCTGGTTATTATTTAGCTAATAATTCTTGTTCTACAACTTGTCCTAATGGACTTTTCCAAAATGATGCAACAAATGAGTGTGATTCATGTGATTCTACTTGCGAAACTTGTTCTGGACCTGCTAGTAACGAATGTATAACTTGTAAATCTTCGCCTTAACATTATTTTATGTCCTCTGACTCAAGTTGTTATGAGACATGTCCAGATGGCTATTATTCTTCAGATATAACTAATCCTAAAGTATAAATAATATTTATCTTAACAATTCATTAAAAAATCAAATACAATCCTACTATTAAAAAATATCAAAATATTCTAAATATTTATAATTTATTTAGAGCTGTGAACCTTGTGATATTTCTTGTGCAACATGTACTTCTAATTCAGTATGTTAAAGCTGTAATTCAGGTTATTTTTTAACTAATAATTCTTGTCAATCTTCATGTCCCGACGGCTAATATCCCGAAAACGCCACAAATGAATGTACTTAATGTGATTCTAATTGTTTAACTTGCACTGGTCCCACTAGTACAGACTGTGCTTCTTGTAGTAATAGTCCCTAAAAATATTTCTTAGCTTCAGAATAAAAATGCTACGCAACATGTCCTGATGGTTATTTCGCTGACGAAAATGCAAGCCCTAAAGTAAAAAATTTAAAAATATAAATAAAAATAAAATAAATTAATATACTTAATTTATTTAAATTTATAAAATAAAAATTTTAGTCCTGTGAATAGTGCCATAGTAATTGTGAAACTTGTGACTCCTTAACAACTTGTTAATCTTGTAATTAAGGGTATTAATTAGTAAATGATTTTTGTGAATCGCCTTGTCCTGACGGATAGTATTATGATGAAAATGATTAAAATTGTTACAATTGTGATTCAAGCTGTAAAACATGCATTGAAGCTTCAGATACCGATTGTTTATCTTGTCCAGATTCTCCTTAAAATTATTATTTATAGGCAGAAATGAAATGCTATTTGACTTGTCCGACTGGATACTACAACGATTCCGCAAATAATGTAATATAAATTTTAATAATTTTTGAAAATTAAAAACTTATTAATATTTCAAAAAAAGGCATGTACTTCATGTCCTTCTACTTGTTAATCATGTACAGATTAAAACACATGTTAATCTTGCACATAAGGTAATTATTTAGACTAAACTACAAATACTTGTTCTTCTACTTGCTAAGACGGAACTTATGCTGACTCAACTACTAATAACTGTGAATAATGTGACTCTTCTTGTTCTTCCTGTACTGGAAATACAGCTTAAGACTGCTCCGAATGTCAAAACGGATATTTCTTACTCGAAAGCGAAAGTTAATGTTATTAAACTTGTCCTTAAGGCTACCAAAGTAACGCCCAATAATAACCTGCAGTAAACTAAAAAATTTATAAAAAAAAATAACTTTAAATATTTATTTTATATATTTAATTATTTAATATTTATAGGTTTGTTAAGAAATTTGTGGAGATGGACTAAGAGTAGATCCTTCAACCGAATGTGATGACGGAAATACTGATAACGGAGACGGATGTGATGGAAATTGTACTATAGAATAAGGTTGGACGTGCTCAGGTGGAAGTTATTCTTAGCCTGATACCTGTATAAATGAAAATCCTAAGTAACTAACTTATAAAGTCAAATAATAAAAAGCCGAAAACAATTATGATAATTTATATGAAAATGAAAGTATGGATTTTTTAATTGAATTCTCTGACAGCTTCGAACTGGACAGTGATGAATATTTCAGTAATCCTAAATATGAAAAGTCATCTTAGAAAAGCATATAAAATTCGTAAAAAAATAGAAACCTAAGCTCAAGTTCTGAATTGGAATTAGCTGATTTAATTCAATTAAAATTCTAAGGCTTGAAAGATTCGGCTTTTAAAATTTTAAACTTGAAAAAAACAGATGACTAGGATAAAAATGACTATCTACTTTAACTGAAATTAAATCGAACAGTAAGAAATAGAAAATTATTCGTCAGTTTCTTATACCCGGAACTCTTTTTGGTAAAAGCATTACATATAATATATACTTATTAAAAAATTATTATGTAAAATATTTTTATATTATTATTATAATAATAATAAATATTTTCATTTTTAGGGTAAAAATTCAGCTTAGCTTTAATAAAATAATTAAGAAAGTACAGAAGTCGAAAATTATTTTTATTATACAGACCATCAAAGACAAGTTACAGAAAATGTGGCTTTTTTAACTGAAATTCTTATAATAATTTTAATTATCCTTTCAATAATACACTTAATAATAAACAGATTTTGGATCGCCGTAATATCTTTAGAAAATATGTAGTTAATTTTTATGATTGGATTTTTAGATTTAAGATTACCTATAAATGGTTATTTCTTTTACAATAAAATCCATTTATTCAGCAATTTCTACTTAAAACATTTCTTCAAACTAAACAATAATAGTCAAAGTTTTTACATACTAGGTGATGAATCATACAATACAAATGTTATTGAAATAGCAGCCCCATTTTTCCAGATTTTAATCTTTTTAGCCGTAATTCATTTAATTTTCAAATGCTTAAGCAGTAAAAATATGTATCAAGAGCTTGAAAGCTAAAACAAATAATCCTAAAAACCAAAATACAAGTACAGTTCCTTCAGTTAATTACTCAGATATATACTTATCAATATTCTAGAATTTAGAATTTGGAATGATTTAGTTCAAGCGTTTTTAGGAATATTTATATTTGCACTTATCATAAATGTCAAATACTTTACCATTGATTAATCAATTATAGGGAAATTTATTATCGCTTCTTTTATTATATTTGTATTCATAATGCTTAGAAAAATCTATAAAAATGCATAATAGCAATTTGCCTATGTACTCTCGCTTTTTGATAACGAATAAGAAGAAGATATATCAAAAGAATAAAAATTAGCTATTTAGTAAAGTAATCCTTAATACAAATTCAGAAATTTATTCCACCATTTGAATATCGTCTCAAATATCAGTAATTTGAGATACATATTTATACCTACTATAAAAAAAACTATACAAGCTTTAATTGTGCTCATTTTTTAATATGAAATCACTGCAGGCCTTGCCATGCTTCTAATTTTCTAACTTGCTTATGTAATATATCTAATCATTAAAAGGCCTTTCAAAAGAGGAATTGATTAACTACATATAATTTTGACAGAATTGCTAGTAGCAATTTCACTTGTAAATTAATATTTTATTTTAACAACATTATTTAATTTAAATAATGCGCTATTTTAAATTCTATATTAATTTTTTCCAATTATTTAATAAATAAATTTTTTATAGATGCTTTTCCTAAACTTAATAAAAGACGAAAAAGAAGAAGAAACCTCTAGATTCCATTTCACTAATGCCCCCATCTATTTATTTATAATTTGCCTAATTATTCATGATTTCCATCTTTTATTTGACTTACTAGAATAAATAGCTATTAGACTAAGACCTTATATATGTCCCGGAACAAAATTATATAGAGTAAGTAATATAAGATCCAAAAGAAGAGAAAATTCAACAAACATACAAAGTAGACGTTATAAAGAATATAACACAGAAGAAGAAGGATTTTAACAAAATGATAGTTAATACATAACCTATGAAACTGAAAGAAAAGCAAATAAAGCATAAAAAATTTCCTAATTTGCTTAAAATAATATTTATAATTAATAAAATCTACCTTTAAAATCAAGATTTAGCCCAATAAAAACAAACTCCTAATCCCCCCAATCATAACTTTACGATTCTTATAACTTAGAAGATGATTTTAAACTAGAACAACCTTAAAGAAATATTACAAGAACAAGATAAAAAAACAATACAGTTATAGGTTATCCTTAAAATTAAACCTAAAATCAATAAAATTTATAGCCTCAAAGCTCTAACAAATTTAAAGAATACATATAAAACAAAAAAAGAACTTATTTGCAACAAAATTTTATGGATAAATAATAACAATTATAATAAAAATAACCCTTGCCTTAATCCCCCTCATAATTTTCTAATTATCAATTAAACAGATTATAATAATAAGCTCTGCAGGACAGTTAAAGTTAATACCAATAATAACCTCTAACTCCTTAAGCTAGAATAAGGCAAAAAGCACATAGTAATACTTCTTACCTAAGTGACTTTAGTTATTATAACCAAAATTAAAATTAAAATTAAAATTAAAATTTATAATAATAACAAATTTTATAACATTCGCCCAGATAATTCTAATACTCACCTAATTAAAGTTCTTTAATAGGAAATAATTATACAAACAATGATGAAATAAATAGTATTAACACCTAAGGCAGTGTAAAATATTCTAGAAGAAAAAATAAAGCTAATACTTTTTAAGCCAACTATTAAATTTGAATAAAAAAATAAAGTATAAATTTTTTATATATAAAATTATTATTATATTTAAGAAATAATATATTTTTATTAATACACATATATTTATAAAAAATTAATTAGTTAGTTTTATATTTATATTTATATTTTATTCACTTTTTTATATATATATTAAAATAGTATAAATTAAGATTATTGAATATCTTTACATTTTTATTAATTCAAATTTTCTCAAAATTTTCATTTTGTTGTATATTTCTACTAAAAATTTACTTAATTTTCTTTCTATTGTTAAACATTTACCGATAAAAACACAAGTTAATTTTGCACATAGGATAATTATTTAGACTAAACTGTGAAAAATGTATTCCTTCTTGTTCCGCCTGCACTGAAAATACAGCTTAAGATTGTTCAAAATATTTCAATAATCCTAAATATGATCCAGTAACTAAAACAGTAGTAAATATAAAAATAACAGAATATTAAGTTAATAGTCATAATTAGAGCTTATTGGTTTTATTAAAGTATAATTTGAAGGACAAAAAGATTCCATACTTTAGATTTTATATTTAAAAAAAAAACAAATGATTAACATAAAAATGACTATCATTTATCATTATAATTAAACAGAACAATCTAAAAAAGAAAAAGTTTTTATCAATTTCCAACACCCAGAGTTATTTATAGTAATATAATTTTTAAAGATTAATTATTTTTTATATTAAATTAATTTTTTAAAATTAAAATAATTAATCAACATTAACATTTTATATTCATATTAGAAAATGTAGCACTTTTAACCGAAATCCTTATTATAATTTTGATATTACTTTCCATAATACATTTAATAATCAACAGATTTTGGATCGCAATAATTTCCTTGGAAAATATGCAGTTAATTTTTACGATTGGATTTTTAAATATGAGATATTTTCCAAATTTTGATATTTTTGGCCTTTATTCAAAGTATCATCAGATTCATAGGAAATAAACTTTTTAATGCAAAGTAAAATCTATAAAACAGCTAAACAACAAATAAGTTATATTCTCGCTCTTGAAGATAAAGATGTGGACGAAGAATCACAGAAGAAGAAAAATAGCTAACAGATATGAAAATATTTTATATTAAAATAAAAATTTATACCACCACTTAAATTTAACCTAATTTTCCAACTTAAAATACCTAATAATACCGGCAATAAAAAAAAAATATTTAAGCTTTTACAGTCTTAATTTTCTATGAAATTGTAGCTGGCTTAATTATACTTTTGGTACTATAATTTTCTTTTGTCATTTACTTATTAGCCAAAAAACCATTCAGAATAACAGTTGACTAATTACACATCATTATAACAGAATTTATTGTAGCTGTCTCAATAGTAATATTTAACATTTATTTATTCATAATATTTTATTTATATTTTATTTACTTTAGATATAATAAAATTCTTTATGTAATTATATATTTATTTATTTAAATTTATTTATTCAGATGTTTTTCCTTAACCTAATAAAAGACGAAAAAGAGGAAGAAACTTCAAGATTCCACTTTACATATGCTCATATCTATTTATTCATAGTATGTTAAATTATACATGATTTTCACCTTTTAGTTGAATTAATTGAATATATAGCTATAAAACTAAAACCCTATTTATGCACAGGAAGAAAATTATACATAATTAGTAATATAAGATCTCAAAAAATAAATCCTTCAACAATTAAGTCAGAAAGACGTAAAAAGGAATAATATACCGAGGAAGATGTTTTATAGCTTCAAGAAAGTCAATTTATAACTTATGAAACCGAGAGAAAAGTCCATAAACCCCAAATTATTTCCAAATTTGCCAAAAACAATAACTACAATTTACAAAATTTGCCTTTAAAATCCAGATTCAGTCCCATGACTAAACCTTAATAATCACCTTAGTCTTAAATGTAAGAATCCTATAACTATTAAGACAGTTTCCAACTAGACCAAACTCCCAAATATATAAGAAATACAAGATAAAAAAACAACACAATCATAGGATATCCCTAACAATAAACTCAGCCTTAAGAATCAAACCAATTCAAACAATATATAAAAAAGAAAAAAACATATTTACAATAAAACTATTTAGATTAATAATAATAAGAGCCTAATTCTCCTTCACATTTCTCAAATTACTCTTTAAACAGAAGATAATAATAATCTTTATAAGACAGTTAATACCAATAAGCACTTACACCATAAAGTAGAATAAGACAAAAAAATTACAGTGATTCCTCTTTTGTTAGCGAAAATAACTATTAATAATAACAACTTTTATAATAGTCCCCAAAATTAAATTAATATTCCCCTAGCTAAAATTTCTTAATAGAAAATAACTATACTAATGACTATGTTAATACTAATAATAATTATATTTATGAAAATAGTTGTTATAAATATAAAAATAACTATAATAATAGTAATAGTAATTATGGCTCCGTAAAACACTCAAGAAGAAAATACAAAATTAATACTTTATAACCTACTTACCAATTGTGAAACAAAAAAATATATAATAAAATAAATAAATTAAAGCTTTAATACAAAAATGTTTATATTTATATATATATAATTTCCTTTTTTTATAAATTAAATAAAATGAATTATAAATTTATTAATTATTTTTAATATAGTATATTTAATTTAATTATTAGTATGAATCAATAATGGTTTCCAATATTAATACATTTTATTAATGTTAGCTATATATTGTTTTTTAAAGTAAAAAAAACTTATTATTTCATTTAGAGATAAGTGGTTTATATTATTAATTTAATTAAAAAAATAAAGAAATTATCAATAAAATAAATATTATAAAATACATATAATAACATAAGAAAATAAATAAAATAATGAAATAACAAATTTCTAATAGTTAGAGCAACTTATAGGAGCCAATGACATGTCTTAAAAATGAACACTACCACTAATAATTTTAGTTTTTCAAATTTACCGAAAATTTAGAAGAAATGCTCCAGTGCTTTTCCTGTTTTAATGAAGATCCATAATTAAATAAAAAAATAAGCATTGATTAAATTTTAAAGTTTCCAGTTTCCAAAATTCAGAATTTCCCTCCTCTGAAAGATTAAGACAAAGACAAACAGGTCAGATAAATTATGGAAGATTTTACCTAAGAAAAAATCAAGAAATTCAAAGAATATATAAAAAAATAAATTGAATAACATTATGAATAGAAAATTAAAATTTTGAATTAATCTAAAAAAGATGTAATTATAAAATTTGAGTAAATAATGGAATTTACCGATGTTTCCTAATATTATAACATAGACTAGCTTAAAGCAGCTATAAATCAGTATAAGAATAAGTAAATGAATTTGGAAGAGCTATTTTAAGAATAGCTAAAAATGAAAAAAGATTTCGAATGCGAAAAAAAATGTAAAGTTATGTTTTTCAACCAGTAAAAATAAGAATAAATTATTAACCAAATAAACATTTTAAAACAACAGCTCGACCAAAAATTCAAAACCTTCACCGACGAAAAAATAAAAATAAACATCTAAGAACTCCGAAATATACAGAGAAACATCGACCAAGCCCTTCTAAACAAATCCAATCAACATTAATAACATTTATAATATTATTAATATAAATATTTAGAATATTTATCAAATTTATAAGATAAATAACATTTATAACATTAATAATGTTAATAACAATTCTTATAAGATTATTAAATACAATTCCACAAATCAAACTATTAAGCCAACAAAAAAGACGAAATAAAAATCCAACACAACCACACCAATAAAATAAAAATAGAAATAGACAACAAAACAAAAGATCATCTTCCCAAAAAAATCTACAGTGATGGCCTAGACAAGAACAAAACCTGCCATTTTAAAATAAAAGTCAATTTCCACTAACAAAAAGACTATAGCCTATTTTTTTGCCTAATAGGCTCACAAGATAAAGATAAAAGCTGGTTAAATTAAAATTTTATAGAGCTAAATGACGGCGTAAGTATAGATTTTGCCGGTAATGGAGGAAATAATATTATAAAGGGCCAAAAATTTGTCGATTTCTGGAAAGATGGAGAAACTGTTTTAAATATTGTTTTAAATGTAAATGAAAAATTATTCGAGATTTATGATGGCTAAAGAAAAGGATATGTCAAAAATTTTATTGATTAAAGTAAAATCAAGGGAGAATAAGTTATGTTGGGTATGTTGTTTTATAAATATACTTAACAAAAAATTGATTTAGAGATTTATGATGTCTAGGTTTTCTGAAGTAAGATTTTATAAATTTATGTTTTATGCATTTTATTTTTATATTGACCAATTTTTAATAATTAGGTATCTTTTATTGAAGATCTATTTATATAGAATTAGAAAATTAGAAAATAAATTAATTCAAATTTTTTGAATTAAAAATATAAAATTTATTATTTATTTATTATAAAATTTTAGTATAAAAGAATTTTAATAAAAAAAATACATAAGTTAAGCGGATTAAGGTAATATGTTATTTATATTGCTTATCTAAGTACATTAAGTTAATTTAAAATTATTTGGGCCTTTTTAAAGGCATTAGGAAGCGAATCATTATTATGAATAATAATGTCAAAATTTTTATTTTAAAATTTCATTAATTAAAAATTGTTAGATAAAGTATATTGACTTATCTACTAACTATATCTTAAATGTGCAAAATTCAATTCTACATGATTTAAAAATATCTCATAGTTTATTTACGTATATTATATATGGGTTATATTTTATATTAAAATTATTTTGTTTTGAGTTTTGAAATAAAATTGTTAGACAAGGTTTATATATGGGCCGTATTTTTATTAAAAAATGTTTACTTTTTATTTGTGTTTTTGAAAAAATTGTCACATAAAGTACCCTGACTTAATTACTCTTTTAGCTAAAACATGTAAAAACCAATCCAAAATAATTAATTTTATAATCATGGGTAGTATAACATTATTTATTATCACTATAAAGGAAAATAATATTAAAAAATGTATATCGCATTATAACAAAATATATGATAATTTAAATTAAGATCTTATATCAATTTATATTTAGGAAACAACTAAATAAAATGTGTTAATTAATACATAAATAATATAATAAATAAAAAACAAAATGATCAATGATTTTACTAAATAAAATTCAAATAACTTAAATAAATAAACAAAATTTATTATTAATATATTTTTAATCAATAAATATTGAATAAAAAGTTTATTATTATATTTTTTATTTTAGTTTATGAAATATAATGCTTACATCATATACATAATAAAATAGGTAGCAGACAATAAAATACTTTTAATTTTAAGTATTATAAGTATTTTAGTTGATTTATTTTTTTAATATTTTTTTTTTATATAAATTGAATTTTAAAATAAACAAATTTATACATAATTAGTTATTAAATAATTCAAATAATATAAAATTAATACACATTTAAGCAAATAAACAATATAAAATCGCTTATTTCCTAAAATTGCAAAAAAATATTATTAAATAAATATCAAAACTGAATTCAAAACAATTTCAATTTCTTTTTTTAAATATTTAACACATCTCATTTATAACATCATAATGTTTATTTTCTTTAAATTAAATCTATAAATATTAAATTTTTTCAATTTTTTCTATTTTATTATTTAGTATGAATCTATTATAATTTACCATATTAAAATATTATATTAATATTAACTATATATTGTTTTTAAAATTAAAAATATATTTATTATTTCATTTGAAAATTAAGTGGTTTACATTATTAATTTAAATAAAAAAATAAAGAAATTGTCAATAAAATAAATATTATAAAATACATATAATAACATATAAAATAAATTAAATAATGGAATAAAATATTTTTAATAGTTAGAGCAACTTATAGGAGCCAATGACATGTCAAAAAAATGAACACTACAGCTAATAATTTTAATTTTTCAAGTTTACCGAAAATTTAGAAGAAATGCTCCAGTGCTTTTCCTGTTTTAATGAAGATCCATAATTAAATAAAAAAATAAGTATTGATTAAATTTTAAAGTTTCCAGTTTCCAAAATTCAGAATTTTCCGCCTCTGCTAGATTAAGACATAGACAAACAGGTCAGATAAATTATGGAAGATTTTACCCAAGATAAAATTAAGTAATTCAAAGAATATACAAAAAAACAAATTGAATAACATTATGAATAGAAAATTAAAATTTTGAATTAATCTAAAAAAGATGTAATTATATAATTTGAGTAAATAATGGAATTTACCGATGTTTCCTAATATTATAACATAGACTAGCTTAAAGCAGCTATAAATCAGTATAAGAATAAGTAAATTAATTTGGAAGAGCTATTTTAAGAATAGCTAAAAATGAAAAAAGAATTAGAATGCGAAAAAAAATGTAAAGTTATGTTTTTCAACCAGTAAAAATAAGAAGAAATTATCAACCAACTAAACTTTTTAAAACAAAATCTTGACCAAAAATGTTTCGCCTTCACCAACAACGATATAACAATAAACACTTAAAAGCTACGAAATATACAAAGAAATATTGACCAAGCCCTTTAAAGCCACCCCAACCAGTATTAGTAACATTATTAAATATAAAATTTGTTCATTGAATAACAATAATAATAAAAATAAAAATAATAATAATATTGGACAAATTATCACCCTTAAATTGCACCATCATAAACAATTTAATAATAACTCTCATATCATTAAATACAATTCTACGAAATAAACTGCAATGACGACATAAAAGACGAAATAAAAATCCAATATAAACCCAACAATTGAATATCTTAATTACAAAACATATTATTTTAATTTTTTTAATAAAAAATATAAAATTAATTATTTATATATTGTAATATTTTATTAAACAAGGTTAAAAATAAAGTTAAATAAAATCTTATATTAAATTTTACCTTCAGTTATTTAACATTATAAGTAATCATAAATAAAAAACAGATTAAATATTTCAAACTTTTAAATGTAATAATAAATAAAATTTTAATCAACCAGTAATATTAGCTTCGCTTTTTTTAGAATAGATTCCATAAAAATTAATTTTAATTATATATATATTAATCAGTTTCAAGCAAAATTAAAGCAGATTTTTGTTAATAGGTTTGTAGAAACATTATTTTATTCTTAATAATTATAATCTACTATGCCATAGTTTAGGTTATTTTTTATTTTATTACTTTTATTTAGCATAGAAAAAATATGTATATTAAGCTATTCGATTTTCAGATAAGTTTAACTTTTTTGTAAATTATTTATTTTTAAAAAATTTTAAGATATTTTTCTGAATTTTAAATTTTCTGTTATTTTTTATAATATTTTTTTAATTAATATTCCAATAAATTCATCTACTTAAGACTAGATAATTTTATCAACTTATAGTTGAAATAAAAACTAATTCGAAAATCGAATAGGTTAATAACTTTTACTTTTACAAAAGTCTGATAATAATAAGTAATAAAAATTTTGCATTGAGTTATTATTAAATCATATTTATTTTAAAAAAATATAATTATAACTATTATTTTTAATAAATTAACATTTATTAATTTTAGTCTATTTTCTAAAAATATATTAAAAATTATAATTAATTCACAATTATGCCATAATTAAAAATTTATATAAAAATAAATTGACATTAAAAATATAAAAACATAACTTTTATTAAAATAAAAAAAATTATATAAATAATTATTACTGTCAAATTAATTTTTTAGAAAAGATGTAATTTTTAATGTTAAAGATTAATTTTAAAATAAATTGACTTCTTTTTTATTTAGTAAGTCTTAATTTTAAATAAGTTTAATAAAAGTTGTCGATTACCATATATATTTTATGTATCTTATTTTTAATAAATTAAGGTAAAGTTTTAAATTATGGCTTATAAGTTAATGATCATTGACTTGGATCCTATAAATATTGGTATATTTTTTTATATAAATTTTTTATATCCCTATTTATAGCTAAGTTAAGTTAATAATTTTGTATTAATATAATATTAGAATTTTTTAATTTTTGATATGAATAATTTTTATATAACATAATAATATGTATAAATTGAATTTATGATATAATATTTTGAATTTTTTTGTATTTTTCTTATTTTATATATATAATTTATTTATAAAATTTATATTCCATATTAATACATTGTATTTTTATTAAATATATTTTGTATTTTAACCTAAAAAAGGCATATTGTTTTATTATTAGATTAAATTGTTTTTATTATTATTTTGCTTTAGAATATACAAAACAACAAATAAATAAATATTATAAAATACATAAAATAATATAAGAAAAAAATTTAAATTAAATAATGGAATAATAAATTTCTAATAGTTAAAACAACTTATAGGAGCCAATGACATGTCTTAAAAATGAACACTACAACTAATAATTTTAGTTTTTCAAATTTACCGAAAATTTAGAAGAAATGCTCCAGTGCTTTTCCTGTATTAATGAAGATCCATAATTAAATAAAAAAATAAGTATTGATTAAATTTTAAATTTTCCAGCTTCCAAAATTCAGAATTTCCCTCCTCTAAAAGATTAAAGCAAAGACAAACAGGTCAGATAAATTATGGAAGATTTTACCTAAGATAAAATTAAGTAATTTAAAGAATATATAAAAAAACAAATTGAATAACATTATGAATAGAAAATTAGAATTTTGAATTAATCTAAAAAAGATGTAATTATATAATTTGAGTAAATAATGTAATTTACCGACGTTTCCTAATATAATAACATAGATCAGCTTAAAGCAGCTATAACTCAGTATAAGAATAAGTAAATAAATTTGGAAGAGCTATTTTAAGAATAGCTAAAAATGAAAAAAGATTTCGAATGTTAAAAAAAATGTAAAGTTATGCTTTGCAACCAATAAAAACAACAAGAAATTACCAACCAATTAAACAATTTAAAACAAAATCTTGACCAAAAATTCAAAGCCTTCACCGACGAAAAAATAACAATAAACACCTAAAAACTCCAAAACCTACAAAGAATAATCGATCAAACCCTCCAAAGCCACCCCAATCAATAAGAAAACTAAACTCAACAACAAATAAATTTCCACCAATCTGACTACATAAACAACAAAAAAGACGAAATAAATATAAAATAAATTTCTAATAATAACAATAATAATAATAACAATATTAATGATAATTAAATTAACAATAATAAACATAATAATAATAAACATATATAAATTTAAATAGCGGACCTAACAATAAATACTTACAAAGCAGTTTACAGTTCTCTCTTAAGCAAAGAAAAAACGCACCATTTCAAAATCAAAGCCAATTTCCACTAACAAAAAAACTATGGACTCAGTTTTAACCTTATAAGTTTATAGGATAAAGATAAAAGTTGGATAAATTAAAATTGTATAGTGCAAAATGATGGCATAGGTAAGTGTTTTGCCCATAATGGAGAGAGGTAAATTATTTAGGGCCAAAAATTTGTAGATTTTTGGAAAGATGGAGAAACTGTTTTAAATGTTGTTTTTAACGTAAAAGAAAAATTATTCGAAATTTATGATTATTAAAGAAAAGGATATGTCAAAAATTTTATTGATTCAACAAAAATTTAAGGAAATTAAGTCATTTTAGGTATAGACTTTTTGTAAAATAGTAGCCATGAAATTGATTTGTAGATTGAATATTTTTGATTTATTGTAAAAAAATTCTAGGAATTTGCTTTTGTGTAGTTATTATATTAAAAATAGTATATTTTTTATAAATTTTATTTAAAAACTTAACTTTTTTTTAACTTATATAATTGTATTTAACCTGCCGAAAATAATAATTTAAAAATATTGTACTGAATTAAATAAAAGTTTATTTTATTGCTTTTTTAGTTTAATATATAATTTTTAAATTGAGTATTATTATATAATATTTTAAAAATTTTTAAAAAACATATATAAATTTATATCATTTATTTTACGTTTTATTAATTAATTTGATAAAGTCTGATCATAAATTATAAAATAAATATAAAATTAGAAAGAAACAATTATAAAAAAAAAAGTACATAATAATTTTAAAAATATTGTTTTTTTTTATTATTTATTTTAATTATCAGTATATGATATCATATTGTAGTTTATATTCTATATTTCAATTAAATTTATAGTACATTCTTTATAAACACTACTATAATTCAATTTAATTTCGCAAAATCTATTATTTTATCTAAAATTTCAACTTTTTTTTTCTAATTAATAATCATTATAATATTATTATAATTTACATTTTTATTTTTAAAATATTTGATAAAATAATATCTACTTACTTATAAATTTTTTTGTATAATATTTTTTACTAAAATATTCTTTCGGTCATATATTTTATTTTATTTTTATATCATTGAATTTCTAAAAAAGAAAAAATTCAATGAAACGTATAATTTTGTCAGTTTTGTCAAAAAATTTAAAAAATAGATATATATTTATATAATATTTCTTATTATATTGTTTATATAATGGTTTAATTGAATTTTTATATTTTAATTTTACATTTTATAATAATTTGATATTTTATTTTTTATTTTATATTTCTTATTAATTTTATTCTAAAAATCAAAGTTTTAATTTTTTTTATATATTTAAGCTTATTTTTATTAAGTTTTAGTATGTATTCATAGTAAATAATATATTAAATTAGAAATTTTTATTCAATTTTAAATTTTAAATAGCTCTTTAATTCAAATAAATTATATTATTTTAATTATTAGAAGAACATTTTTATTGTCAATGAATATTTAATGCATTAATTAATTGTATTTTATTGATAACATAGAATCTTTAATTTTTTTTGAATATATATAAAAAAATAAAAAAATAAATTACCTCTAATAAAAGCTAGGATATGGAACAAAAAAAAACATATAACTATTAAAACTAATAATAACCTATAGTTTGTTAATAAGAGCATCATTAAAATTAATAATTTGTATTTTTTTAATTTACCGAAAAAATAGAGGAGATGCTTTAGTGCGTATCATGCAATTTTGAAGATTCTTAACATAATTAAAAATTATTAATTGAATAGA
Source organism: Pseudocohnilembus persalinus (assembly GCA_001447515.1). Lineage (NCBI taxonomy): Eukaryota > Ciliophora > Oligohymenophorea > Philasterida > Pseudocohnilembidae > Pseudocohnilembus > Pseudocohnilembus persalinus. The sequence continues at coordinate 80,156 of LDAU01000082.1, read as the reverse complement.
TATTAAATAGTCCAGTTTCTTAAATTATAAATTACCCTCCTTTAAATAATCCTATTAAAGAATAATAAATTAGAGAAAATTTAAAAAATTAGTATAGTTAATATGATATATTTAGGAGGGAAATTTCTTAAAAAATTGAAGAGTGCTTTTAATAGAAAATTGATAAATTGACTAAAATGAAAAAAAAAATAATAAGTTAATTCAATACAATTTTAGAATTTACAGATATTTATAAATTATGTAATATTAATGAACTTAAAAATGCTTTGAAGAAATTTTTAAATTAAGAAATTGATTAAGAATAGCTTTTTAAATAATAATTAAAAATTAAAAAAAATTTTAGAAAAATAAATATTGGCCGTGATATTGCTCCTTACGAATAAAAAAAAAATGAAATTTCTAAAAAATTAAGTTGCTTGAAATAATTATTAGATTTAAAATTTAAAAACTTTTATAATGAATTTGAAATAAGTTTCAAATTATTATCTAATACTGAAACTAAAAAAGTTAATGAGGATAGCTAAAATTAGAAATAGCAATATTTAAACTAAATACAACAGCAATAATAGGAAATACTAAAATTAAAACAATAACTAATACAATAACAATAGTATCAAATACCCTAAATATAGCAAAAGCAACAACAGGCACCCAATTCCTAATAATTAAATTAATAATAATAAAACCAAAACTAAAATTAACAATAAAATTAATAAACTAATTAATAAACAAAACACCAATAATAAAACCAAAACTAAAATTAACAATAAAATTAATAAACTAATTAATAAACAAAACACCACCAAGCCCAACCCCAAGCCCAACCCCAAGCCCAACCCCAAGCCCAATCACAACCCCAATCACAACCCCAATCCCAAGCCCAAGCCCAAGAAAAACCAACTTAAGAAGAATAAATATAATTACAATTCCATAAATACCAAAACGACGCAAAATACATAAAAGAAATAGAATACAATAAAAAAACCAAAAAAATTTCAATAGCAGACCAAACAATCCACCTAGAAAAAACTCTTATAACAGACGGCCTAAGCACCTCAAAAACCCACCATTTTAGACTAAAAATAAACTTTAACGCCCAAAAACACCATTAATAACTGGCTTTCTACCTTTTAGGCTCCAAATCCATTTTAAAAAATAATTGGTCTAGTTAAAACTGCATTTATTTCAGTGATGATAAAAGAGCTACTTAATTTAAAAATGGATAAAATGGAATTTTTTAGGGCCAAAACTTTAACGAATTTTGGGAAGATGATGAAACTGTTCTAAATATTGTTTTTAATTACCAATAAAAAAATTTTGAAATTTATGATGATCAAAAAAAAACATATGTCAAAAATTTTATCAATTAAAACTTAATCGAAGGAAAATTGTTTAACTTTGGTATCGGCTTTTATCAATAATAAAAAAGTTAAATTGATTTAACCTTTATTGATATGATATCATACTGAAAAAAAATATAGTATTTATTGGCTTTTATTGTACAAGTTAATTAATAAATTATTTAAATTTTAATTTTTGCATTATATAACCAGAAAATTAATCACAATTAAATGATAAATTTTTAATTAATAAATTCTTCATTAGTTTATTGAATTTTATTTTCTATTTATAAATAAAATAAATATACTTATTGATTATTATTTATCTCTATCATAAAATATTTTTATTAATTATAGTATAGTAAATTAAAAAATTTTATAATATATAACCACCTTTTGCTTTATAATTATTATCATAAATCTATTGATATTAATACTTTGCATATAATTATTATTTAAAAAAAGCAAAGATAAAAAATAGTTAAAATATTAAAATAAAATCAATATTAAACATAAGAAAAAAATAAAACTAATGGAATAAAATAAAATAAAAAACGCATAAGAGCCTATGGAATGCCAAAAAAAAGAGCATTATAACTAACAACTCTTAATTTTTAAATTTACTAAAAAAATAGAAGAAATGCTCCGGTGTTTTACCTGTAGTAATGAAGATAAAGAGTCTAATAAAAAAATAAGCATAGAATAAATTTTAAAGCTTCCAGCCTCTAAAATTCAGAATTTTCCTCCCCTTCTAGATTAAAACAATGACAAACAAGTCAGATAAATTATTGAAAATTTTACTGAAGAAAAAGTTTAACACTTTAAAGAGTATATAATAAAACAAATTAAAGAACATTATCAATAAAAAATTGAAATCTTAAAGTCTTCCTAAAAGGATGTTATTAGGTAATTTGATTAAATGATGGAATTTGCGGATGTTTCCAAATATTATAACATAGACGAACTGAAAAAAACTTTAAATCAATTTAAAAATAAAGAAATAAATTTGCAAGACCTCTTTAAAAAACAGCTGCGAATGAAAGAATAATTCCAAAACGAGCAAACTGTCCAACTTCTGCTAAACACCTAAAAAAAATAAGAAGAAATCTTAAACCAACTGGAAAACTTCAAGTTAAACCTAGACAAAAAATTTAACGACTTCACCGAAAACAGCATAAAAATAGACACAAAATACCTAGAAAGACTTCAATCCAACATAAAATAAGCCCTACTCGGCTCCTACTTCGAAAACCATATAGATTTCTACAAAATAGGCGAAAACCAAGGCGAAATCCAAATCGAAAACAACAGTCGTCTAATAAAAATCGACAACTTAACAAATTTCAATTAAAAAGTCGTCCATAGCCAATTAATGCACAAAAACAGAAAATACCACTTCAAAATTAAAATAAACTTCCACGAAAAAAAAAATTAATAAATAGCATTTTTCCTTATAAATTCAAACGACGTCGAAAAAGATTGGATAAACGAAAATTACATATTTATTAGCGATTATGACGGAGATTGCGGCGCTAATAACGGAGAAAGCTCCTAATTTTAAGGACAAAAATTTTCCAGTTTTTGGAAAGATAATGAAACTGTCTTGAATTTGGTTTTTAATGTAGATGAAAAAATATTCGAAATTTATGATGACTAAAAAAAAGGATATATCAAAAATGTCATTAATTCCGAAAAAATATAAGGAGAAAAAGTAATGCTAGGTATTAACTTTTACCAAGTATTTAAAAATAAAATTGACCTGACCATTACCGATATTATAATAGACTATCCTTTGTAAATTATCTATTTATTGATTATTAATTAAAATAATCATGAAATTTTAGAAAAAATACATATTCTTTTTTATTATCATAATAATAATAATTTTCATTTTTTTATTTATTAGAAAATAAGATATTGAATAATAAGCACTATCTGGGTTTAAAAAAGGAAAACAATTTTAATACGACTAAATGGAATTTTGAAATATAATAGGTATTTAATATTATTTTATTTTAATTTCAAACAAGCTTAATTATATATGGTTATAATTTTATAATAATATAACTAATATATTTATACCATTTTATTTTTTCCATAAAATTAAATTTTTTTGTTTTAAATAGGATCAAGTTTATAATGGGCACTTTTATACTCTGATAAGCAAAATATTAAATGATAAAAAAATTAATATTATAAATATAATTTATGTTATTAATTTATAGTTTTAATCAAATCTATTCATATAATTTAAAAGTAAATGTGTAATCAGATGAAAAAAAATAATATATATTTACTTAAATATCTTTCATTTATTAATCTTCTAATTACCCTAAACTTATACAATATTTTTATTATGGAATATAAAAGTTTATAATAAATATTTTTCTTATAATCTTGTTTATAATAAATTCATAATTAAGTTAAATGAAATATAATTAAATAATAAAAATATAAATTAAAAAGTGATGTTATTAAAAACATTTATTAAAAAGTTTTAATAAAAAATTTATAATTAATAAGAATTAGTAGATTTACCTAATTAATTTTTTTTTCTTTTTTTTCAGCTAATATTCTAAGAATTTGATTTTTTTTTTCAAATAAGAGAATATAAAAATATAAAAAACAAAATAAAAATGTCATCTCCCGATAAACTCTTTAAAAAGCTTCCAATTGTAAATATGAAATGAGAAAAAATTAAATAATAAATAGAAATTTATATAATTTAAATTAAAACATAAAAAAATATTTTAGGAAACTCCAGATTAACCATAGGAATTTCTTAAGCAATTAAACTAATAATTAAAAAATGATGAAATATAATTTTTAAAATAACCTTTTCCTCAAATACAATTCTAAAAATCTGACTTTGGTAAATAAATTGAATTATTATTAATATAAAAATATTTTTTCAACAATTTTTTAAATAAGTTATTTAAAATTAGATATAAAATTACCATTCTACATTTAATTACATTTTTTTTTTTATTTTTAAATAGTTTCATGAAAATAATTTATTGTAAAAATTCTTATTATTCTATTTTTAATTATAAATCATTCTATTAATAAAATATTATAAATTATTTTATTTATTTTTTAAATATTTAAAAATATAGATAATAAACGTAAATTAAAATTCCCATCAGTAAGCGTAATCAGTAATCAATATAAAAACAATATTATGACATAAACATATTATTGTTTAAATTTATTTATTATAATATTATAATTAAAAACATCTATTTTTGAATGCTATTTTATTATATTTTATATATATAAAAATATAGTTTATGGGACTTTTTAGATGTGCTATTGTTTTGCAATTATATACTTAACCTTTTCTATAGTTACAATTTATATATCGTTATTATTACCTTTTAGTATTCTTTATGCTTTTTACTTAATTTTTTTTTATATGAAATACTAATACTCAAAGCCTAGAAAACTGTTATCTAAGCGCAAAACCAAATAAGATATTCATCAGTATTATCTAAATCTTAAAAAAAATTAACCATCAATTAAATATTATGCGTAAAAATCAAATTTATTTTATTAATTATATTTTATAATTATATTATATAAATTTGAAAATATAGTTAAGCCTATAATTGGGACAAAACTAAAACAAGAAAAAGAACTATAAAATACAAAATATCCTAATTCGACAAATATCATGAATTAGAATATTCTTCCCAATTAGGTAATCTAAGATATATTTTAATTTTTATATACATTTTTTTCTTTTATATTTACCTTATTTATTAATAAATTTTTGCAATAGATAACTCTGAGAATTTAACTGAACTACTCAAAAATTTTTCTTCAGTAATAATTAAAACGAAATTTATTTGGTATTCTGGAAACCAACTAGCTTAAAATAATTGGGATAATATAAGACTATCCTATAATTTAATTTTATAAAGTCATCCAACAACTTTAGAAGCGTAATAAAATTTAAAAATTATTTTTTAATTATAAAAAAAATTAAATAAAAAAGTTATGATGCCAGCTCTCTTTCAGGAATCGAAGATGAACAACTTGTTTTTTTAACTGGAAATTTTTAATTCTATTTAAATTATATAGTAATGATAGTCTCTTATTTTCTGGGCTTAGGATTGTTTTATGATATATTTTTTTACTCTTATTTTAGTAAGTATAATAATAATGATAAATTTAATATTCTTAATCTAAAATTTAAATTTAAGTATAAATTATCTAACTTTAAAATCTTAATTTTTTAATAGACTAAGTTACTTATAATGTATAAAAAGTTATTTTTTGTTCAGAAGATAATAATTAATAATTGACTTTAATCCTAAAATCAATCCTTACTAATTATTAAATGATTCTAAATTAAGAACCCATAAAAATATAATATAATTTATTAGATCCAGAAAATAATATATATACTATAGATATGAAAATGTCAGATATTGAAAACTAAGATGAAAAATCGAAATTAACCAATTAAAATACTAATTGAATATAAAACCATAACAAATTAATTCTATTTTTATTATAAAAATGGAACATAATTAAAAGTATCAATATTTTGTTTAAAATTAAATAATAATATTAAAAATATTAGCTCAACAATAAATTTATTTTATTTATATATTTTAAAATATATGTTTATTGTAGTTATATTTATAATTATTTTTATAGTTTTTTAATTATACAAAATTTTATACATTCCCAAAAAATTTCTCTTAAAAATATTTTTATAATCTTTTTAATTTTATGGAAAGTCTTTAAAACCATTTAACTTCTTCCAAATAAATCTCCTTTATTCTGAAAAATTATGGAAAACATAACCAATAATCACTATTCATATAAAAAAAATTTAAAATTCCAAATTTTTCATCAAATATTCTCGATCTTTTAATTAATCACATTAAATACTAGAATAATAAAATAAAAATAAGTAAAATTATTATTTTTTTTACTTATTTTTTACACCAAATAAATTATTTTAATATTAATAATATAAATAAAACAAAAATAAAAATGTAATTTCAACATAAACTCTTCACAAAACTTCCTATCGTAAAAAAATAAAATGAATATAAATTTTTATAAATTAAAAATTTATAATATAAAATAAACACTTATCTATTTTATATCCCAGGAAACTCCAGATTAACCTTAGGAATTTATTAAACAATTAAAATAAGAATTAAAAAAAGATGAAATATAATTTTTAAAATAACCCTTCCCTCAAATTTAATTCAAAAAATCACACTTAGGTAAAATAAATTCAATTATTAAAATAAATATATTTAAAATTTTCTTTTATGTTTTCGAGAATTAAATTAAAATTTATCATATTTTATTTCATTATAATAATAGTATTTAATTTTCATTTCAAAATATGTATTTGAAAATATCAAATAAATTATTTTTTTTTTTCTACTTTAAATTAATAAATCTTCTTAGAAATAAAAAATTATATTTCATTAAATTAAATAATTTAAATTTTTAGAAAAAAAATGTTAATTTAAATTACCTCCAATAGGCCAAACAAGTAAATTTATTTATAATTATTTTTTGTATAAAATTTATTGGATAATTTTGTATATTAAAATTTACATATATTATATTTTAATATATCTAAAGTATTTATACAATATATATAGTTTATGGAATTATTTAAATGTGCTACTGTTTTGGAATTCAATACTTACTTTACTATTTACTCTAAAAATCGGTTTTATATATTCTACCTTACACATCCTTTTACGTTTTCTACATTATTTTATTTTTTATCAGGTTTTATTTATCATCACCAAAAAAACTTTTATCTTAAAGTAAAACCAAAGAAGATATACAATTATACTCTGAAAACCTCAAAAAAAAATAACCATAAATTAAATATCTAGCGTAAAAATAAAAATAATTTGAATAATATAACTAATTAATTTTATATTTTTATTTTAGATAAGCCTATCATTGGGGCACAACCAGAATAAATAAAAGAAGTGTAAAATGTAAACACTTTTAGTTTAACGAGGAACATGAATTAGAATATATTTCACAAATAGGTAATATAATTAAAATTTTAATTTCTATAAATTTATATATGATATTATATATATATAAAATAAATTAATTTTATATATGAAAGGTAATAATTATAATTAAGCTATATATAAAAACTAAATTTTATTTTAAAAATAAATATAAAATAAACATTTATTATTATAAAGAGCAAGTATGTATTTCTTTTAATGTTTAAATTTAACTTATAGATAACTCTGAAAATTTAATGAAACTACTGGAAGATTTTTCTGCAGTAATACTGAAAACAAAATTAATTTGGTATTCTGGGAATCAACTCGCATAAAATAACTGGCAAAATATAAAATAGTCTTATAATTTAATTTTAGAAAGCTATCAAGCTAAACTAGAAGCGTAATAAAATTAAAAAATTTATTTTTAAATTATAAAATAAAGTAAAAATTTAAAAAATAGTTTTGATTCCAGCTCAGTCCCAGGATAAGAATATGAACTACTCGTTTTTTTAACTGGAAAATTTTAATTTTATTTAAATTATACAATATTGATAGTTTCCTATTTTTTAGGCTTAGGATTATTATATGATATATTCTTTTACTCTTATTATAGTAATCCTTAAAAATAAATAGATTTTAATTTTTAATTTTTTATAGATTTGAAAGCAAAATAAATTAAAAAAATTAATAATTATCATTTTTTAATAGATAAAGTTACCTACTATGTACAAAAGGTTATTTTTTGCGAAAAAGATAATAATTAATAACTAAGTACAGTTCTATAAATTCATCTTTAAAATTATTAAACTATAATAAATCAAAAACCTATGAAAATATAATACAAACTTTAAGATCCAGAAAACAACGTTTATAATATAAATTTAAATATGTCAGATTTAAAAAATGATGATGAAAAATCTAAATAAACCAATGTTAAAAATAATTTTTAAAATTAAACCTTTAATACTGAATACTAATATTTTAATTAAACAAATGAAACATAATGAAAATTTTCATTAAATGATTTTTTTAACTTAACAATTATAATTTAAATTTAAAATTTAATACTTTTATCCTAATTTATTTATAAAATTATAAATTCATTTAAATATTTTATATATTATAATTTATAATATAAATAATTTATTATTATTTCATAATTTTTAATTTAAACAAAGTTCTAAACAGTCCCAAAATATTTCTCTTCTAAATTTTTTTTAAATCATTTTATTTTTATCAATAACCTTTATAACCAATTTACAATTTTCTATTAACCTCCCTTTATTTTCCAAAATTTTAGTAAAAATATTCACTCTATCATACAGAGAAAAAATTGGATCTAGAAAATACCCCACAATATTTTAGACTTTAATTTTTACATATATACTCGAAAATCCCACATATAAAATTCTATTTAAACTCAGAATTTTCTATCAAATTATCTAAAAAATTTTGCCTAATCCTATCATTTGCATCATCATTCGGATAATTCTGCTGATAAATGTTAGAAATTTATTATACTTAAATTTTTTCTATTATAAAATCCAAAATTTTCTTAAAATAAAAGTCGAATTTAATTTCTTTTCCAAATTTTCCCACATTTTATGGGCATACCATGTCTAAACTTTCAAATTAAATTTTATATCTAATATTTTAATTCTAATATTAACCTTAATTTCCAGATTTACTTTTTTTTTTTTTCTCTTACTTTAATTTTGTAACACAAATTGCAATTCTATCATAATTATCTATATTAAAAGTCAAATTCTTATATCTTTTTAAATTATAACTTATAATAAAGACTCCAAATTCAGCATTTTTTTCCATTAAAACTTTACAATTCTATATAATTTCTTATAATAAATCAAAATTACTTTACTATAAAAACACTTCTTCCTCTTCTTAATTTTCCACTCTCATTTTATTAATATAATCATCTTATTAAAAATAAACAGAAATTCTTATATTATTAACCTAAACCATATTCTTAATAAAAAATATGATTCTTTTGTTTAAATTTCTTAATTATTCTTCATTTTAAAGTAATTGGTTACATATTGTAATTCTAAATTCATTTATCACAAATTTAAATTTTGATTTAAATTTTCCCTTTTCATTAAATATAGTCTCAACTGTATTTAATAACTAAATTTACATTTGAGAATTGTATAAATCATCTTCTAAAGCGTAAAAATAACGTTGAAAATATATAGACTTTTCCATAACTAATACTGTTTAATTTTCCTAACCTTATGAGAGTTTAGAATGCCGAAATAAATTTATAATTTTAATTTTAAAATAATTACTCTAAATTTTCATTTAATAAAAATATAAAAATAAACAAATAAATAAAAATTTATTGAATTTAAAATTTTTAAAATTAATACTAATGTAATTTTTCCACATTTTAAACTCTCACATTAAATTTATTTATTATTATTATTTTCATTTTTTACATATATTTATTTTTATTATACCCATTCATTTTTAAATATAATATCATAAACATCATAAAAATTATGACAATTTAGCAAATATTTAAATAAAAAATTAAATTACACAATTGTATTTGTCATAAATTATTAAATTTTTTTCCAAATTTATTCAAATCTTTTAATTTCATTTCCTTTCATAGTAGTAAATATTTAATGCTTTATATTATTTTATTAATAAATTTTCATGTCATTTAACTTATCGCAAAATTTCAAATAATTGTTCATTAAATCTTTATATTACTTAACATATAAATTTTATTTCTGTTTGTTCAATTCAAAAAATAAACTGAAATTTTTTACGCCTTGAATAAAAAAAACTTTTTTCATATATTCGAAAATACTTTCGTTAGCAAATAATCTTAAATCAAACTAGTCAATTTTTAAAACTTACTAATAATGAAATAGATTTTACAACCCCTCTTTTATAAAATAAATAATAATATCAAATTATATTTTTTATATATAAAATAAAAATGCTTTATATTTTATACCAATCACATAATTTGAAGACATAGTATGTCCAATGAACTCTAAATTTTTAATTTCAACTGATAATTTATCTAATTTATTTTCAAAATTTCTTTTTTAAAGAATATAACAAAAATAAAATAACAAATTCTACTAAAATAATTATTATTAAATTAAGTTTCCATTTTAATTATTATAATGATAGTTTTAATCTTGCTCTTAAGCTACCATTTTAAAATTAGGCCAGTAGCAATACTTTTTAATAAATTCTTCTTTTAAATTATAAAAATTCTGATTTATTTATTATTAAAATTTATAATCTTATATCCCTTAATCATAACTATAATTATCAAATTCATTAAAGAGAGCATTTTACTTAAAAATAATCAAACTTTAAAAAACAATATCCTATTCATTTTAAAACTCTGGCAAATTATTATCAAGAAAAATCACTATTTTCTTCCATACCTACCCCTTCTCACAAGTTACAACATTAACATTACTATAATTTCCACTCTAATTCCAAACCAACTTAATAAAAAAACCCTCATACAAAGCCTCTAAATTTTTCACCAACTTCCTAAAATACTGTAAAAAATAATCATTAACCCCAAAAATTATCAAATAAATCTTTACTTAATTTCTAACCAACTCTTACAAAAACACAAAAATTTCCAACATCCCAAATTCCAACCCCAATCCCTACCCCAACCTATCAAAAAAGCCTTCTGCTCCCAAAACAAAATTGCTAAACTGCCAGCAAAACCCAGAAAAGGTTTAATAATAATCTCCCATTTGGGCCAAACTTTTACAAACATCGAATTTCAAAGTCAAATAAAAAGAATTAAACCTTATAATTTTATTTTCATTTTCTTACTATAATTTTTAAGCCAGTATATGTAAAACTGCCTTTATTCCTTATTTATTTATTATACTCATTTCTTAACTGTATTTTTTTATTAAATTTTAATCATAAATAAATTATTTTTGTCTTCTATTTCTAACATTTTCAGATAATTAAACCTAAAAATCCAAAATATCAGCCAAAACTAAATCTGTTTATATAATAACCCTTTATTATTCTGTCAATATATATATATATTTTTGATATTTATATAACTGTACGTAACTTGAAAATTCATAATCTTATTAAAATAACTGGAACTTTATAAATATTTAATTTTTATCTTTTATTTAAATATTCTGTATATTCTTTAAAAATTCATCACTAAAAAAAAATCTTTATGCTAATCATATATATGAACCTAAATTTTTATACATAATTTTTAGTTGTTATCTTATAAAATTTTTATATAGTTCTAATTTTGAGTTTAGCTATTTATGCTTAAATCTTTGTTTATTGGTATTGTTTTTTTATTGGACTTTTGTTTCATATTTATATTTATATTTTTTTTTTTTTGGGGTTTTTTTTTATGTTTTATTTCTCACTATACTATAACAAAAGATTAAACCAGTAAAATCAAAAATTTCTTAATTTAAATATAAAATTAATATAAATCAAAGTTTTTAAATATAATTATATTAAAGTTAAAAATTGATAATGTATAAACAAAATAATTTATTTAAAATCCTAAATATATAAACTTATTTAAAATATGGATAACTCAAGTAAAGCAAAACTTAGCACATTCCCAAAATATTTCTTTTCGTATTTTTTTTTACCGTTTTTTACTTTATATATCATTTACACACTAAAAAAATAACTTTAGTTTATAACTATTTTCCACTTTTTTTTCAATTAAATTAGATATTTTATTAACTATTCTGTACTAATCAAAAACAAAGCCCAAATTTATTTTCCAAATTTACTATAAATATTAATTTTTATTCATAAATTCAAATACCTAAAGTAAGTATTTCTATTTAAAATCACTCATTTAAACAAACTGTTAGTAATTCATAATCCTCATATTTTATTATTATTATCTTCTTTAAACCAATTACCTAAATTAAATCTGTTATATTTATTGAATTTATTATTATTCCTCTATTTCTTCTTCTTCTTCTTCTTCTTATTCTGCATCATCATCATTATCATCTTAATTTTCAAAATCTTCTGAACTTTCACCATTTACTTCTAATCCCTCATTTTAATCAACATTTTCTTCTTACATTCTATCATTCATATTTCTATTACTATTATCAAACCGATAATTTTAAGAATATATATTCCTAACAACTTTAACATCCACTTTATAAACAATCTATTCCAAAACCTAAACAAAATAATTCAAACCGACCCTCTACCCCCCTCCCTCCACAGCCTACGGCACAGCCAAGTCCAAATTTTCCAACATCAACTAAAAAAACTCTCCTTCTCCAATCTTCTCCAACCCAATCTCCTAACACTCCACCAAATACTAATCTTCTCTATACCCTTACAAACAATACTAAAACCTAAACCCCTTACACCCTTCCCACCCCCTCAAAATCCTCTTACTATTCTCAATAATTTCCTTCAAAAACTCCCAATTTTCCCTCTCCAAATCCACACCCTAATTCCCCCACAAATTCAACTCCTAAACCACCTCATCTTCCTAAAAATAAACCCTTAATAAAATATTCTCAACCTATACCTTATTCTTAACATAAAATCTCAACATCTTATTCACCTCCTTCAACTTCCCAGAATCCCTTAACCAAGAATTGTGCAAATTCAACTGCAAAAACCCAACCCCAACCCCAAACCCAACCTCTTTTTCCCAACGCCCTTAACTGTATAAAATCTGCAAATTGTCTTATATTAGCTATAAAACACCTGACGTGTATAAGGTCTCTTCCTAACTGTAAACTAACTTTTTTAATTTTATCCTTTTTTGCAGCTTTTTACCCTTTTTGAAGCCTTTTCCTCCTTCTTCTAAACTATACTCGAATTTATTCTGGATTTTTATCCCAGAAAAATTACGGTAAATTGGAGAAAAATACTAAACTTCGTAACTAAACTCGAATTTTGATACCAAAAATTTCTGAATTATAAATCGCATCAAACTTTTTAATTTCTACCTGTTTGCATCGTAAACTAATAATTTTAATTCGTGTCGAATTTTTTTGTCTGTGTACTTAAATTTCTCGTTAATTTTGTCGCTAAATTCAAAATATTAATAAACTATATCCATATATCTTTAAGAATCAGACATTTACATTTACTTCAAAGCTTCAAAAACTACATTTATTTCTTAAACATTTTCAAACCCAAAAATTCGCTAAAAATATCGAAAATTCCTATCATTAGCTACTAGCAGTGCAGTTAACTTTTGTATTTTAAATAATTCCTATCCATTATATAGCTTTTAAAAAGTGCCTAATTAAACATAAAAATAATTTTTTATTTAAATGTAAAATTAAATTATCTAAAATATAATATATAAAAGTTTAGTTATTTTTTTAAAAAAATACTCTAAACTTAGTCCATAACCCCATGATTTCCGTAAAAAACCAACTAATTTATATGAATTATATTTTTCTTATTTAATAAATCCAGACCATAATTCTCTCGCCTTAATTTTTCCACATATTTTAGTAAATAGAATAAAAATTAAGTCTACTAAAACTATTCGCTTCTTTACATATTATAACTATCACAAATAACTGACATTTTCTAAAAATAAAGCTTTTTTTAAAAACTCATTTTAACCCATTTCTTAATTTTGTTCATATCTTAATTTTTCACAAACTAAGAAAAATCTAAATTCTAACCAGGGTCTTTCTGAATCTTATAATTCATATACTGAAAATAGATGTAACCTGAAAAAATCAATAATTGTATTGACTTTTCTTCATATATGGAATCACTACCTTAATAATTATTTTTAGTTTTTCTACCTCCAGATTATATAGTTAATTCCTATTCTTTATATTCTACAATCTTAAAATCTCGTTTTATTTTCCCATTTTCAAAAGTAATTTAATTATATCTTTATTTTTCTTTTTCTTTTTCTTTATCATTTTAATTTTCCTATAAACTCCATAAAATGTTAACAAAATAACTCATCTCACTCTTCTAATATGCCAAATTCTAGTGTAATTTCTAAATCAAACCAAAAGGAATCTCCTCCTAAATCCCCTCCAAATTCACAAAAACATTCAAATTCTTTTAAACTATTCTCTAAACAATAACAAAAATATCTAAAATCTCATACTATTGCTCCCCTCCCCCCTCAAAAAGCACTCCCTTTTCCAAATAAAAATAAATGCTCTAAAAAAAATCCAAAATCTCAATAACACCCCCAAAATAATCTTATATAATACCCATATCATACTAATTATAATACTAATATTTATCACTTATATCCATATCTATACCCTTGCAAAGTTTAACATATAAACTATTTAATTTCACAGTAAAACCCTAATTTATTATAAGTCCTTATATTACACTAACTATCCCCTTTTCATTTATCTAATTAATATCTTCTTTATAACTATCTATTATACTAAACTCTTTTATCTATTTTTTTTATTATATGTAAGTAATTTACCTTGAAATTTCGATATGTATATCGCAAATAAAAGAGTGGATAACCTTTTTTTTCTAATTTTTATCTATATTTATATTATTGTTTTCATAATCCTCTTCAAAATCAAACTTTCTACTCTTTTTGTTTATATTAATATATTTTTAACTTAAATCTTAAATTTTGCTAAAATTTTCATTCTAATTCTAATTTTTATGATTACTTTTATTTTGATTTTCATCTTGATATAAAACCAAACCTGCGTTATTTTATATCATAATCTTACTACAAAATTCAATATTTTCTCTTTAAATTTAAAATCTTATTATCAATTCAGGCTCATAAATATTAATCTATTTTATTGCCTCTTGAAATCTAAAACTTTCAAAAAAATTTTCATCATACTCGGAATTTTTACTATTTTCTTTTAATTTTGGAACCTAAATTACTACTTATTTAAGTTTTTCATGTTTTATACTTGATTCATATTGTGATGTATCATTGTATTTACTTTTACGACTTTATGCTTAATTTTGTTATTTTTTGCACTAATTATTATTTGTTTTCTTTTTTTCTTTTGCCATTTCTGTTTTTATTTTTTATATTTTATTTTATATTAAAAATATAAACAGTTTTTCATAGTATTTTTAATTATTTTCAGATTTAATTATCCGCAATTTAAGTAATTTAATTATAAAAATTTATATAAATTTTTAATATAATTGGTATTTTTATTTCATTAACTTTAATTAAAATTTGTTCAATTTTTAATAAAACATTATTATCTATCATATTAGTAAACAATTTAACTTGAAAATAAATTTATATATTTTTACGATCTTTTTATAAAATTTATAAACATATAGCAAAATTTTACTGAAATATAATATAAAAATTAGTTAAACAAATAAAATTCTATAATATTATAAATAAATAATTGAAATAATTTATATTTAATTTGTTGATTTTTCATATATTATTTTAAGTAGTTTATAAACTATTCTTTTTTGAATATAAAGTGAAGACCGAAAATTAGTTATCTATTATTATTATTTTGAAAAAAATATTCAAATATACAATATTTTTACAATATTTTATTTTAATATATAGTTTTAAATTATTTCATGACAATATAAATAACAAAAATGTGTAAAAATTACCAATCAGGCTCTTAATTATATATAATAATCAAATATAATATTACTAATTACATTTTCAATAAATATCAAAAATATAAATTTTAAACAAATCTATCTACTAATTGATTTTAAGAAACAAAAAGCCAAGCTCAAAAAAACGCAAACTACATACACTACTACAAAATTTCCTTTCTCAACAAAACCTTTCTATTCCACCTATCCAAAGCCTAACAAACAAGCACTCCATTACAAACATCTCTACACCTACCTTACATAATACCTTCCTTTTACTAAAATTCCTAATATATATCCTATCCATCCCCAAATAAATCACTTTAATACCCCCTCATATATTAAAACCCTTCCCCCTTTAAAATTCGCCCCATAACCTCACAAATAAATCCCACTTTAAACCCCAACCACATCCTAAACTTCGAAAAAATCCATAAAATAATTCCGACCCTAAATAATATTCTAAGGCTTAAAAACCCATAAGTTACACAACTCTAATTCCTTTTTTCCACTTTAAAATACCCGTAAAATTATATCTATGTTCCTTCCCTTGTAAAAATTCTATCGAAAAATTTCTTGTTCCCATAAATTTGTCTGATAACTTAACCTCAATTCCTAAAAATATAGGCTTTTTTAACTTTTTTTTTCCTATTTATTCCCATATTCTTTGAAAATGTAACAATTTAACACTTTTTTACTTTCTTATATCAAATTTTTTAAAAAATCTATTTATTATTATGTGAATTATTAATTTTGCTACGCTTGCTCAGCCTCCTCTTTTTTCTGCTGTAAATAAATTTTTATAGTTATATTTCTAATCTAGATATATTCTTTATTTTGTATACAGAACTATAAAAAATCCACAAAATCATGTATCTTTTATTAATTTTAAATCCAAAACCTATTCAAAACAAATTAAATTTCCTCGAAATTTATTTCTAATTTTTATCTTTTATTACTGTGAAAATCTTATACCAAGTTTTGTATTCCAAAGTATATCTGTTTAAAAACCTTATAACTGCAAACCAAACTCCAACTTTAGCGCATAAACTAAGGCGCAACGTATAAATTACTAATATTAACTGTTTTCTTTAGTAAAAATTTTTTCTTTTATTCCTAATTATTATTCTTATTATAAAATAAATCTAAGCTTTAATTGTCTTAACTTAATTTTAACTTTTTATTAATTTCATTAAATTAAACATTTTTATCAATTTAATTAGTTTTAATTTATTCGTAATCACTCTTGCAAAATATACTGTGGATAAAATCATAGTTGTAATTCTGTATGTAAGAAATTGTAGATCCTGTAAAAATCCTTACGTCATATAAAAACCTACTTATAGCCAAAAAACTTAAAATAAATTATATAAAATCGCTGTAATTATCCAAATCACATAAAGAAGAGTCTAAAATCAAACTCATATAATGATTTATTTATTCTAATTACTCTTATTTTTCAACTTTTTAAAATAAATAATTTTTTATATTAATAAACAAATTTACAAAATAAATGATTCAAATTCTATTTTTTTATATATTTTTAATATATATTTACCTTAATTTTTCATCATCAAATTTTTTCCCTGATATCTATATTTCTAACAAAATCAAAATACAATTTTAAGCTTTCCAAATAATTAAGTTCTTTACCATAATTTACATCTATCTCATTTTATAAAATATTACCTATTCCTAAAACAAAAGCACAATTTTCTAAAAATTTGATATCCACAAAAATTTCCATCTTCAATTTATTAATCCAAAAAAAACTTTTTTCTTAGTCATTAAAAATAATTTTCAACAACTTAATAATTTATTAATTTTTTTCTCTCTCTTTTAAAGTTATAAAAAATTTTTCAACTTCAATTTTAAAATCCTCTATTTTAGGCAAAAAATTTTCTCTCTTTAAATTTCTGTAAAATTTTCCATAAAAATCAAATAATTATAACTACTCATTCACCAAAAACCCATCAAATAAGAGTAAATTTTAAAAATAATTTACTTTTTAACAAAAATTTCTCATAAATTTATTAGACTTCATCAAATCTTCATACAACTAAAGCAACTACCAATCATTTTCAAACTAATTATTGTAATAAAAATTAAAAAAGTTAAACAATACACTCTCTTATTGTCTCAAAAATCCCTCTTAATTTACATTCAAAATTTCTTGCAATTTATAATAATTTTCTTAACTATGTTACTAATAAACCGGGCCCTAATTTTTCAAAAATAAAACCTAAATAATTTCTTCTTAAATAATCCCCAAATAAATAAAAAAACGAAATCGAAACTTTTAATAATAAAAATTCGCCAATTTCTCAATAATTTTAACTGGAATTTCCCCCAATCTATTTATTATTATATAAATCAAAGCCTTTTTCTAAATTACACTTTTTATTAACTAATCCAATTTTTACACTTTTTATTAATCTCCAAATATTTCCTTTTCTTTTAATAGTGAAAAATATTCCAAATCTAAATAAATAAAAACACTTTAATAATTTTCTACCCCGTAAATAATTTTCTCAATTATGTTAAAATAATTGTTATAATTTGCGTTATAATTATTTCTCACATTAATATACAAATTTTTAATTTAAATTTTATCCTATTTTTAAAAAAATTTGTAAATAAATTAACTTATTCCCTAAGAATTTAACCAGTCAATTTCAAAAACTGATATATTATTCCTTTCCTATACACTGTCAATATTGAAATATATATTACATATTTATTTAGATTATTATTATTTTTAATTTTATTATTATGAATTTTAAAACTAATTTTAAGATAAATTTTACAATTAATTTTATTATGAATTTTAAAACTAATTTTATGATAAATTTTAAATTTAATTCTAAGATAATTTTTAGCTCGAATTTTCTAAAATTTAAACTTTTTTATCTTTAATTTGTAAACAATTCTATATCATAATGTATGAATCAAAATCACTTTTCTAAAGCTTTTATTTTCTCAAATTTTAACTCAATAACTAAAATCTTATTATATTTGTTTTATTATAATTTATATCTTAAAAAAATAAATCAAACTCAAAATTATCAAAAAATTACTAAGGATAGTAATTTTACTGTTATATTTGAACATAATAAGTGTGCTTAAACTCAGAATTTTTGAATTTGTTTTATATAAAAGGAAAATTATTCTAATTATTAAACTTAAAATACTTTTTATTTTCATGCGAAAATGGGTTATACATTTCTTTTTATTTTCTAATTTTTAAAAAATATATTATTATTGTTTTTTTTATGGATTTATCCTGTATAATATAAATAAAAAATTTGATAGTTTTAAGATATCATATTAATTCAAATACTAATTAAAAATATTTACTATTACTGTTTATTAAAATATTTAGATATAATAAAAAAAAACACAATTTTAATATATAATATAAAAAACTCTGTAATACATATAAGTATTTATATTATATAAATTAAATTAAACCTATTTAACAACTGTTTATTATCAAATCAAAGAATATAAAAAGTATATTATAATATTTATAATTATCACACATTCATAATTTTCATACATTCCTGTATAATTTCTTTCCTAAATAGTAATTTAACATTCTTATCCATCGCAGCAATTTAAAGCTAAGATTTTTAAACATCATTATACTTTTCCTACATGATATCACTTCTCATTCTAATTCTTTTAAACAAAAAATAATTAGACCTAAAATCTCGATACCCCCTCAACTTCTAAAAGCTCTAACCATAACAAACCAAATCCAAAACCTTATTGATAAACTCATATTTAAACCCCTAAAATTTCTAAACTTCCATCATAATTTTACTCAAAACTTAGCCATTTTCAACGTAATCAAAATTCTAATGTGTAACAAAAACCTTATCAATATCTTCATTTTTAGTTAAACACTTTAAAAATTTAAAAAATAAATTTTTTCCGTTTTAACTCACATTCCAAGGTTTTAAAGCCTCCAAATTGTGAAAAAACAACTAATTTTCCTTATCTTTTAGCATTCTTAGACTAATTTCTATATCTTTACCCATATTTTCTTCTTCCTATTATTACTTATAAATTTCTTCTTCCCATAAATTTGTTGAAAAAATTAACTTCAATTTTTTTCTTTCTTATTTATTTTAATTTTAATTTTAATTTGTATCTTTCTTTACTTTTTCATATTATTTATCACTCTTTAAAATATTTTTACTTTATTTTATTAAATTTAATATCATTTCTTTCTCTTGATTTGCAATATCAGTATATTAACCTTCATATTCAATTTTTTAATCCCAATTTTATACATCATCATCTCCTTCTTCTTAATTATTTTACCCTTAAAAAAATAACATGTCTAACACTTCAAATTCATCATCTATTTTTTCCAGTTTTTTTAATCTTTCCCTATCTTCTTTTTTTCCTTTAAATAAATAAAGCTAGATTTTTATTTTTCTTATCTTAATTTTCTCCCTATTTTCATGACAAAAACTCAAAAAATTTTAAAATTTATGCATTTTCTCAATATCAGCCAACCATTTTCTATTCAAAAAAAACTTTAAATTATCAATATTAACTTCCAAATCCTAATTTTTCTTATTTTTAAAATCCTCAACTAAATTTTATAATCCCTTATAAACTTCACAAAAAATTATATAATTTTAGCACTAAGTCAAACTTTCATTTGCAAATTTTTCACATACAATCAAATTTTCAATTCTAAATTGTTTTTTTAGTATAAACTATTTTTTTAAACTTTTTTTTTAAATTATTTGCTAATTTTAGTCTTATTTAAATTCCACAAAATCACTTTTTGCCTCAACATTTTGCACTTAAATAGTCTAATAATCAAAATTTAAAGATGTCAAACTAACGTCAAATTAAACATCAAATAAATACCTACTTTATGCCAAATTTTTTAATAATAAAGGCAATAATTTTTCATAATCATCCAAATCAGAATATATTTTATCTATATTTAATAATAAACTATGATTAATAATCTAATCGTCTTCACGTATTTATCCTATATTATTATATAATTTTGTAATTATTCAAAATAAAAAATAAAATATAAATTATTAGTATTATTATATAAATATTAAATAGGTCAAAAATTAAAGTGAACATTTTCTAAAATTATATAGAATTAATTAATCTATAAACCTTTATTAAAAAACAAAAAAGTTTTTATAATATTATTAATAAAATTTATATATAATTGTATTTTTTTTCCCACAGGATTATCTCTGTTTTTTAGTAAAGATATATCGATTAATTATTTCTATGTTATTTTCAATTTTTTACACTTTAATTATCTTGAATCAAATTAATTTAATTTTTACCATTATTCTACTTCAAAATCATATTTTCACTTTATTTTTTATATTTTTTGCAAATTTTAAAATATTCTTTTACACAATCAATATAATTCTCAGGTATTTTTCAGTCCTTATAAGTACTATATTACAATTAAATATCAATTTTTTAAAAATCAGCTATATTAACTACTTATTCGCAACATTCATAAAATTCATCTATATTACTTTTAAATTTTAAAAATTTCATCTTTAAAAATTGTCTGTCAATAAAATAGCTTTTTAAAATTTTTAAACTGTCATAATTTTATGTACAGGTTTCTAAAGTTATATCTAACTCTTCAATTTTGATGAATTTTTATAAAAATTTAGGCTAATTTTTTTCTAAAAACAATTTTTTTAAAAATTTAATGTAACTCTTCAAAATTAATAAAGAATCATTAATCATTAATTCATAATCATATTCATTTTTTTCACTTTATATACTTTTAAAATAATTCAATTTTTTACTCAAATTTTTAACTAAACCAGAACTTTTACACCATTTTACAAATAGTTATTTTAAATCTTATAAAGAGTCGATCTATTTAATTTATTTAAAATTAAGGTAATTCAACATATATTATTCCTATACTTCAAAATATTAATTTTTTTAAAAATTTAAAAATGCCTCTAATTTCTCTGAATTCGCACACTTTTATTCCTAATTTTCTTCTCCATTTTTTGAAAATATCGCCTAATAAACATTACCTGTATCATATTCATCGACGCCACAAATATTAATATAAAATTTGTCATATTTATAATAAAAAGCTCTAATTAAACTATTAATAATTTATACAGGTATATTTAATGATCTATTTTATTTATATACTAAATAAAATCTTGCTTTCTAATTTAAAACAAAATTAACAAAAAACCTACCTATATATAAACTACTTATTGAACTATCGAACTTTTCTTAATTTTCAAAAAAATCAACATTTAATTTTAAATCTAAATAAATCATCAAACTTTCATAAATTTTTATCTCTTTTACCAAATTTTTTACACATTTAAATATTTTATTAATTTCATCTTTTTCTTAATTTTTCACATTTATATAAATATTTTTAAACTCTAAATTTTTTTCTTATATTAAAATGCCCAAAAATTAAGATAAACCTAACTCATTCAAAATATCCACATCTTATTACGTTATAAATTAATTCTTATTTTACTGATCAAAATAGTCTGTTAAATTAATGTAAATATTACATAATACTTTTTATTTATTTTAATCTTTATTTTTTTTCTTATTTTAATTATTATTATTATTTAAAAAATTTCCATCTCCTACAATTTTCACCTCTTAATTTTAATAATCGTATTCCAAATTTTTTTATATAAACATTTCAGATCTAAATCTATTTATTATTTCGCTTTTTTTCGTTTATTTGTAAAACTAAAAATTATAACATTTATTGAAATCTATATAGTTTAGTTTATTTTTATACGTATTTTAATGAAAAATTTAATCTCTATTAATTTTTTCTTCATCTAAAATAATAGCACAGTTTCTTTTATATTAACTTTCTTATTCCATTTTTTACTTTCCCTATTTTTTATCTTATTCCTAGTTTTTTTTTATTTTTTATTTTGGTCCCATTCTATATTTATTTTATTGTATAATATAATTTTTTTTTTATTTTTATTTAATTTTTATTTCAATCTTTTTTAACTTGAAAACTATGATAGTATTTTTTCATTAAAATTTTATATTATAAAATAAATTAAAACACCAAATTATATACTAAATAATTAAATAATAATTTAGTGAAAAATTAACAATTTTAAAATCATTATTGAAAACATAAATCCCTTTTTATATTAAAGACTTAATATATAATTTATATCATAATTATATTTTATTATATAAAATTTATATACTGTTAAATCAATATAAATAAAAACTTAATTAATAATTTTATATTTATAAAATTTACATTTGTTTATTTTAAGTTTTATAAATTTATTCAATAATTTCATTATGAAATATAATAACATTCTCTTAGTGAATCCCATAAAATTTCTTTTCTTATTAGTATTCCATATTTATTTTTCATAACTGACAAAAATTTGCCAGTTTCCACCATTTTATCAATTCTTTTCTTATTTAAAGAAAAAAAACTGTTTAACATTTTTTAATTTTTTAAATATTTATGGGGTACCACTTACTAATTTTCACAAAAATACTGATTTTAATCATTATTTATATACTATAATTTAGAAATCTACATTTACTTTTCCAAAAAGTACAAAATATCTTTAGCCATCTCAAAAAATTACTCAAAATTTTGCTTATCTTAATTAATATCAAATTTTGTGACTTCAACACAAACTAAATATAACTTTCTATCCACCATAAAATCACTAAAATTTATTTTATTATTAAACATTTTCAAATAAATATTCATGTATCCGCAAAAATCATCAATAAAATTATAGCTTTAATTTTAAATCTTTTTTCTACTTTTTATTATTTCAATTACCTAACACAATCTAATAAAATTACTTTATAATACTGTTTTTTTTTTCATGATTTCCAATTCACTTTCATTTTTGTTCTAACTTTAAATTTTACTGTATTATTTTCCCAAATTACCAACAACAATATTAAACCCTTTACTAACAAATGGTCTTATGAACTAAAAAATCTCTAAAATCTAATTCCAATCTCTTTCTCTTCCTTGCTAGTCAAAACTAATCCCTATATTAACTCTTTCTATTTCCAACGAAATTTTTCCTATTTTATTATTTTTTTCACCAAAACTACCAATACTAACATTTTTATTATTTTTTTCTACGATTTCCAAATTTTTCCTAATTTTATCTAAAATCTATAAAATCATATCCCCAAATTACTCATCAGCCCCTCCAATTACCAAATCTTCAATTTCAAAAATTTTCTCATAATACATCCCTTCCCCCAAAATAGTATTCTTAATTTGAAAAAAAAATAAATTCTATAACTCATAATCCTCGCCATAAATTTAGTGCCAATGAACTGGTAAATCGTCAAATAAATACTCATTTTCAATCTACTAAAATTTAAACTCAAACCCAATCTCAGAATTTTTAGTGCAAAAGTCAAAAATTTCTAAAATAATTTACCTATAAATCTCAATTTCAAATCGACTCACACTAATATCCATAACCCCAAAAATTTTCAATTAATTCTAATAATTAACTTAATAGCACTAATTCTCTTAATCTTTTACATATGGTTTTATACAGTAATTTTTCTCATTTAATCTTATCAACAATTTTTAAAAACTTTTCACTTATTACTAAATAAATTCCAAATTTTAAGATCCATATCCAAATTTTCCAAAATAATTCAAATTTAACTACTACTAACAAATTTTTTCTTTTACTATAAAATCAGTCATTTCTTGCCAAAAATCTTCAAAAATGTCTTCATTATAAATTTACACTTATAATATTTTTATTAATTATTTTTTAAGTGTACCATATTCTAAAAATTTTTAGATTAATCTTTAATTTATTTTGTTTATCTAAAATCTACACGAAAATTTACTTATTTCTATACATTTTTAATATATTTTTATGTAATTTTTCTCAATTAATTCAAAATAACTTACAAGAATTTCCAACTCATATTAATAAAACTAATGATTCAAAATTTAAGTTTAATTATTAATATTATTTTAACTGTTTTCACATCCAAATTTCCTTTTTATTTTGCATAAAATCTAATTTAATTTATTCTCATTGTAAAACAAATTATTTTTATCCCATTTACTTTAACTTTTCTTTCCATCTTTCTTAAACTCAAAAATTTATTCTAATTTTGAAATTAACTTATTTCTATAGCCTTGATAATAACTTTATTATTTTTCTCTCATATTACTATATTTCAAAAACATATTTTTATTCTAAAAAGTAACAAAATAATAAATTTCCTAAATTTCATTTTCACTTTTTAGAAATAATTAATGTAAACTTTTTAAAATCATATAGCTTAATTAGTCCAAATTTTAGCTGATAAATTATATAGTAACTTTTCTTTTTATCAATTTTTAGAACAAATTCATTAAAAGTTCTATTTCTTAGTCCCATCTAAAAAAATATCCAGGTTCTTCTTAAAAATCTGTAAAAATCTAAATTTATTAAAATTTTAAATCTAAACTCGCAATTCTATCAACTAAATTTACCCAAATAAAGAATATTTTCTCAAAATTCACTTAAATAAACCAAAATTTATAAAATTTATAAAATTAAAAAAAAAATATGTATAAAAACTTTCTATGAAAATATTAAAAAATATTAAATTAAAAAAAAAATAACAATTTATTTTTTTAGCAATTTTTTAAATTTTTAAATTTTTTATAAATTTTGGTTTTTGACTTTTTATTCATTATTATAATATTAATCAATTTTATTTAAAAATTTCCTCCATATTTTTCTCTAAAATATTTTTATTTGTCTTAAATTATATACTGCATTATTTATAGACCTGTGTATGAAAAATATGAACTTAAGTTTTTTTTTATTAGCAAATTAAGATCTAATATAATATCTATATCGATTTCTTAAAATTCTCTCATTTCATTCCCATTTTTATCATATACATTACTTTATTTAATGTTATAAGTAGTTTTTAAATATTCAATTTTATCATTTTCTTTAACTTAAATTTTCATATTCTAGTCTATACTTCCAGTTTATACCTTTTAAAAAATGAAGGGAAAAAATAATTATTTTTTTAAATATTTATTTTTATTAGTAGGTTTATAGATTTTTACTTTTTCTTCAGAGCTTAAAATAAGTTGAAAATTAGTACCATAAGTTAAGCTTTTGTTATATCTTTCATCTTTTTATAATTAATGTATATAGAGATCCATATCTTACTACATTTGATCTGGCTTACAATATGCCTCCTATTTTACATTTAATCGAATACTTTCCATTTTTTTTATTCACAAATTTTAATAATAAAAATATTTCAAAATTAAATTTTACTTTATTTATTTTTAAAAAATAAGCACTACACCTTTGCTTAAATATTATAAATTTTTCTTTCCAACTCTCCTAGTATTTCGAAACATCCATTTATATTTTAAAATTATAATTTTTTAACTATATTTGATTAAAATTAAATTATAATAATTATTATTAAAAAAAAATAATTTATAATGTAGTATATTTAAGAATTGCTTAAAAATTTAAGATTTATTCCAGTATTTTAGAATATAACCCGTAATTAACTGAAACTTACCCATTTTTATTTTTTTAACTTCTATAGAATTAAGGCCAACAAAATATCTCTTAATCTTTAACTTAAAAATATTTATATTAAAGCTTATTAAAAATTTTATAATTTAGTAAATACATAATCTAATATATTCAAAACTTTAAATTAAAGGAATGTTTTAGTTTTTTTATTTAGTTTAATAATTATGTATTTTTATTACCAATATAAGATTTGTGATATAATGTGAAAATTAAAATAGTATATTATCGAATTGATTAATAAATTTTAATCAAAATATAACGCTGTTTATTGGATTATTAAATTAATCTAATTTATAAAAAAAAATTATTTTGGTGAATTCATTAATTAAATAAAATTTACTAATAAAATTTCAAATATAAAATTTTAGTAAAATTATATTATAAGTTTAAAAAAAAAAAGAAGATATAATCAGTTTATCAGTATAATTATTTATTTATTTTTTAGATTTATCTGCAGGGTAGATTAATATAATTAATATTGTTGTTATAAAAAACATTTAAATTTATATGTATTTTTTTACCAAATATTTTATAAATCTTACCATAATTTAAACAATAAAAACATTGAATAAGATGATAAATTAAAATAAGAAATAATTATTAATAGTTTATTTAAAAAAATAATTAAATTATAATATAACAAAATCACTCAAAAAACAAAAATTAAATCAAGAAATGTACAGAAAAACTATATAAATAACACTCATAATTAATAACATAAAATGAAAAATAATTTTTGAAAAATACTATTAGTTACACTCTTATACTGTTCTGTATAAATTCAAGTATTAAATAAAAAATTAAAGTACTATAAAAATTTAAAAATATTAGAAATATTATTTTTTTATTTTTTTTTTCTATTCATATGATATAGGAATCATACCATAAAAAATTATAATAAGGAAATATTTATTATATTAAAATCTATTTTTATACAATCATAAATATAATTTTTAATCCAAACTTGTTTTTTTGATAAATTTTATGGTTAATTATATAATTATGATAAAATATATACAGACAGACTTAAAAACGATTAAAAAAAAGATAAAAAATTCTAAGAAATTAATAATTTGTTTTACAATTAAAAACCCTTATTCAGCTTTAATTTATAAATAGTTGGTCAATAAATATAATAAAAAATCTCTAAATTTTTGAATTAATTAATAAATAACGTGATTTATCTATGATATACAAACAAAAATTTATATAAATGAGACAGATTCAGAAAGAACCGAAGTTTTAAGATTGCAATGTCATATCTTTTTAAGTAAAAGGGTTTATACTCCCATATTTAGGGGATATAATATATAAATCCTATATTTTTGATACCCTATCGCAAAAAAAATTTTTGGACTCGGAACCCCCCAAAAAATCAATTAAGATTTTTTTTTTTCGAGTTTTTTTGAAAAATTTTGAGTATTTGTCGAATAGAATTTTCCACAGAAGGGTTAGGCATGCAAGATTAGTTATGAAAATGTAGATCTAATTGAGATCTATTAGAAAACCTAATAAAATATAAGTTTTGCTTATTATTTTTATTTTTATATTTAGTTAATTTTTAAATAATTTAAAATTACATATATAACAGTAAAAATTTATCATAAATATTATAAAAAGTGATTTATTTATTCTTAATTTGTTATAAATTTCATTATTCCAGCTTTATATTCTTTCAATTATTTATCACTAATTCCTTTATCTTAAAACTATGTTTATGTTAATATTATATTGGAAAAGTCAATAAACTCCTTGAAAATATTTACTTAATTTAGATATTCTGAACCACTCAAATATTTATATTCAATGAAATCGATTTTATTTGCTACTCGGTAATAATAATTTTTAAAAAACTGTAAATCTGAATTTACTTTTACAAAATTGGGTGAAAGTTATTTTTTAATTTAATAAATTTATACCATTTGTCTTAATTCTGGTATATCTGATGTGAAATAATGAGGAATATCTAATTATTATACAAATTAAACAAATTATGGATAAGTTTCAATAT
>LDAU01000082.1:0-51536 GCA_001447515.1 Pseudocohnilembus persalinus | reverse complement strand
ATATTGAAACTTATCCATAATTTGTTTAATTTGTATAATAATTAGATATTCCTCATTATTTCACATCAGATATACCAGAATTAAGACAAATGGTATAAATTTATTAAATTAAAAAATAACTTTCACCCAATTTTGTAAAAGTAAATTCAGATTTACAGTTTTTTAAAAATTATTATTACCGAGTAGCAAATAAAATCGATTTCATTGAATATAAATATTTGAGTGGTTCAGAATATCTAAATTAAGTAAATATTTTCAAGGAGTTTATTGACTTTTCCAATATAATATTAACATAAACATAGTTTTAAGATAAAGGAATTAGTGATAAATAATTGAAAGAATATAAAGCTGGAATAATGAAATTTATAACAAATTAAGAATAAATAAATCACTTTTTATAATATTTATGATAAATTTTTACTGTTATATATGTAATTTTAAATTATTTAAAAATTAACTAAATATAAAAATAAAAATAATAAGCAAAACTTATATTTTATTAGGTTTTCTAATAGATCTCAATTAG
Organism: Pseudocohnilembus persalinus; assembly: GCA_001447515.1. Taxonomy (NCBI): domain Eukaryota; phylum Ciliophora; class Oligohymenophorea; order Philasterida; family Pseudocohnilembidae; genus Pseudocohnilembus; species Pseudocohnilembus persalinus. The sequence goes on along the minus strand of LDAU01000082.1, from coordinate 51,010 downwards.
ATCTACATTTTCATAACTAATCTTGCATGCCTAACCCTTCTGTGGAAAATTCTATTCGACAAATACTCAAAATTTTTCAAAAAAACTCGAAAAAAAAAAATCTTAATTGATTTTTTGGGGGGTTCCGAGTCCAAAAATTTTTTTTGCGATAGGGTATCAAAAATATACGATTTATATATTATATCCCCTAAATATGGGAGTATAAACCCTTTTATTAAAAAGATATGACATTGCAATCTTAAAACTTCGGTTCTTTCTGAATCTCGCACAAATATTTATCCAAACTAAAACTTAAATTATTCTAAATAATTAATTTTTAACTTGAAAAAACTTAAAAGAAAAACTAAGAATTACTCTTATAATTTTATATAAACAATTTATAGAAAAAATAGAAAGTTAACTATTTTTATTTATCAGAAATTAAAACTATGAGGAATTTCCATTAGATGTGTAAGCTACCGATATTTCAGGCTTTTAATTAACTTAAGGTGCAACTCCTCAAATTTATTCTGCTATATCTAATTGTTACCAAGGAAAATTTTTCGGTAAATTTTATAAAATTAGCATATAGATTAAATATTTAAAGATGAAATAAAATTTACATTTATTTTCTATATATACAATAGCTCCTTTTGTAAAAAACTTTTAAAAACCTTCCTTCTCATTATAGCTTTCATTTTCCTGTTTACCTAGCTGCCCTATATAATTGGGACGACATAAAAAAAAGAAAATTAAAATTTAATTGTAAAAAAATATATAAAATATAAATTTTCAGAAAACTTGACGACGACAATAAAGTATAAAATAATAACTTATCAAATATAATATCAAAAAATGATAAAAATTAATTAATTAAAAGTAATCTCCATTAAATCAAATAGGTCAAAATATAACTCTCATCATTAGATATTAATTATAAAATTTTCATAACACATATTATTATAAATAAATATTCTCATTTTTTTACTAATTGGATAATAAATATCTTTAATTATTATTTTATAAATTTAGTTTAAAAATCTCAATTATTAATAACTGATTTTAAAAATCAAATAGTAAATTTATTTTTACCTGCTTAAAATAATGTCCAAACTATTAATTAAAGAAAAAATTAACCCAATTTGATCAAAATTATACATATATGATTATTGTGTATTTAAAATAAAAATTATATATTATCATTATGTTTAAAAGTATATTAATAAATTTTTTTTATATAATTAAAAAATGTCATTTATTTAGTTTGTAATTAAATTTAAATAAAATAATATAAATATAAGCATAATTTATTTTAAAAAATTATTATAGCTATACTAAATCAATCTATACTAAAATTATAGTAATAAATTATATCAAATATAATTATTTATTTTTATACAAAATACATTAGTAAGAATTTTTACTTAAGAAATTACATAGCATTAAACAAATTTTGTAAGATCTAACAATTATTATATACTAATTCTAATTTGTATTAATAAAAAACATGAACATAAATTTTTTATTTTGCTCAATTAAATAAAAATAATAATAATAAATAAAATATTATAATAAAAATTAAAGTTTAAATAAAAACAAAAAGAAAACCTAAAAAAACAAAAAAAACAATATAATAGATAATATAACATAAAATATAGTATAATTCATAAAGATCAAAACTTCTATGCAAATTAAAGTATAAGGCTTATTGTTCCTAATAATCTAACTATTATTATTAAATACAAGTAAATATATTAAATATTAATATAAAACTTTTCACATAAATATATGTCAGTAAGCATTATTCTAATTTAATAAAAAGTCTTAAAAATATGAAAATAAATAATTTTAGGTATTTAAATCTGATATTTTTGCATATTATAAAATTATAACGAATTTTTTTAAATATAGTATTCATAATATAATTCCATATTTAAGCTTTTTAAAATTTGACAAAATATCAGTAATTTTTTCAAAGCAAACTTTAAAAATCCCACATTTTTTCAACTTGTAAAAAAATGTTTTCGACTAATTCAGCCTAAATTACCATATCACCAAATATAATTTTTAATTATAAAACCAAAAATTAAATGTTTATAATATTAATATTCATTCAAATTAATATTTTTATGATATTTTATAAATTGTTTTATTGTAATATTTTTATGCATTAGAATTTAAAAAAATTTATTTTACATCTTTATAATAGTAAGAAACAAAAAATCAAAAACAAAAAAACTATAATTATTTTTTATTATATTTAAATAAACTTACATAATAACATTATCTTAATTATCATAACAATTTAAAAGAAATAGTTCAAATTTCAAAAGAGTTGCCATTAGATATGATAATAACAGATATATAAGGTTGGTAAGTAACAAAAAGTGGGCTTCCAAAAACTAATTCAGTAACCAACAATTGCTATTAAGGAAAATTTTTTGGTAAATTATAATTTTATAAATATATTATAAAATTTTTAATTTTTTAAAATTTAAATAACCGCAAAATATTCTATAAAAATTAATTAAAATAATTCTTCTTTTGCAGGTCCTTTTACAGGAGACTATAAAGTGTCTAAAACTTTTATTAATATCCCTCCTCACTATAGTTTACATTTTTCTGTATATTTAGTTGGCCTATTTAAATGGGATGATGTAAAAATAAAGTTAATTCTAAATAATAATATTAATATTTTTTAACATTATATAATATTATATAAATTTCAATTAAAACAAATAGAAATACATAGATATAAGTCTCGATGGTACAAGCATTTTTAACGAAAAATTTTCAACTGGAAACTATCCTATGAAAAATTCAAGCTTTTTAAAAAGCATGTGTATGGGAGGAGCAATTGACTATTACAATGGTATGTATCTTTAAACATCTTTCAATATAACTCATTCATCAGATACTGCGACAATTTCATTTACTAGTGATTAAGATATGTTGTTTTCTTTCAATGGACATTGGGCAGTATATAAAATAAAATAATATATATATATAAATATATTGGTATATATATTTATATGTTAAAACTTCAAATATTGAATGTCTACATTTACATTTGTATTTAAATTTTTCTGTTCTAAATTAATAATTAATTTTAATAATGATAATTATTAATAAATTTAGATTTCATAATTTGTTTTAACTGTTGATTCATGTCATTGGAGCTGCAAAACTTGTTCAGGACCTGATTATAATTAATGTACCAGTTGTCCAGATAATTCAATTGATTATTCATTAACTTATGGAATATGTAGATGCTAAAATGGATATATAGCTTATGAAAATTAATGTATTCTTACATCATTATGTTTAGGTATTTTTTAAAAATCAAAAAATTTAAAATTTAAAATAAAAATTTAAAATAACTAAATTTAATTAATAATATTTTAACAATACTAAAGTCGGATACCAAGAAGACCACTACAAAAAAACATGTGATAAAATATGCGAAGATATAAATTGTTTAACATGTTCCCAGTATGATTACTGTGATACATGTTAAATTGGATATAAAGTAAAAGATATATATTTATATTTTTTAAAAATATAGTATACAAAATTTTCTTTAATTTTTAACGAAAAATTTATTAATCTTTAGTTACTATATGGAATCTGCGTATAAAATTGTCCCAATCATTCAACAGTAAGTGGAGATAACTGTATTTATACTATAACTTCTTCTATAGCAAGTAATAAACATTTTATTTTATAAAAAATAAATAATAATTCTACTTACACATATTTAATTCCTTTAATTATTATAAAATAGTCTATGAAAATTTATAAAAAATATATTTATATATACTCATATACATATCCGCATATGTTATATTATAATTTTTTTTTAATAATAAGACCCTATAATAGCTTCATAGCAATTAATGAGCGACAAATTTTTTCATCCATAAGTTAAAAATCTTGGTTGGATTCCTAATAAGTAATCTTTTTCAGTTGCTAGCACTTATGAATGGACCAATTATGCAATGTAAGATTGTAATGGAAAATCTTATGCTTATGGATAAAATTTTTATGGGGGTGATTGTTCAGATGGCTGTACTTTTACCAATCAAATCAATAATTTACCTAGTCATTACGCCTATTACTTCAATATAGTCTTAATTTACGGAGATAATTGTAAGCAATAAAAATAATTAATATTTTATACTTCAATTTATAAATAAAAAGTCAGTATTACACGCAAAATATTTTATTTTTTATTCATTAATTAGGGAATAACGAAGACGTTTCAATAAAATTAGATAATGTTCAATAGTACCAAAACACATATACGTAAAAACTTAAAAATTATTAATTTTTATACATATTAAATTAATTCTTGTATTTAAAGGGTTGATGCTAGTTCTACCACCGATATTTGTGGCTCCTTCGATAAAAAATCAGATTTCATAGAAGATATTACCATAGGTCCAATTTTACATACAGATTAAACTTTAGATATAGAAATTAAGTTTACTTTAGACGCATCACTAGAAGACAAATGGCTTGGTTTTAGAGAAGTATCCCTAATACTAGCTTAAGTAATTTATTATTTTGAATTTTTAAATTAAATTACAATCATAAAATTTAATATATTAAATAATATTTATATATAATTTTAAATCTATAATAATTCTTAACATTATGTTAATAATAGTGCATGGATGTCTGTGCAACCTGCTCTGATGATACAACTTGTGATACATGTATTGATATAAGAACTAACCCACCTCTATGTGATTTTCCAAGTGATGGGTATTTTGACGATGGAAGTTCTAATATTTTAAGTAAAATTTTATTATATATATAAATATCTTCATTAATTAGAATTCTTATAAATTCCTAAAATTTTAAATTAAATTATTAATAATAGAGTGTGATTACAAATGTGCTACCTGTGATACTACCTCTGATAACTGTTTAACTTGTACAGATCCTAATTCTGTGCCTCCTAATTGCGGAAAATATGATTCATGTTTTAACTGGGTTAAAATTGACAGTGGAAATTTTAATAAAGGAAGTTATCATAACCAATATATAAATGGAATAGATTAAAGCTTTTTAACTTCACTAGGATTAGGTTTTTCAGTTTACGATGAAAATGGAATTTTTGTAGAATTCTAAAATTTTGACACTTCTACTTCTTATACATAGGTTCAAAATATGATCACTTTCATAAATAATATACCCACTAATTATTTTGTAAATGTTGGAGTATTTGGAGATGGAGGCTATGAATTAGATCCTTATGCATATGATGCACTTTAAAAATTAGGATTGGACTCTTAAACTATAATTAATTTCGGAGATGGATTTGCTATGATGGGAATTAAAGATGCAGCTCCAGGTTCATAACCTTAAAGAATAAATGAAGTAGAAGATTTAAATGGTAACGCTATTATAGAAGCTTGTATGATTGTATGTGATTCCCTCTGTGCATCCTGTTCAAATACTATGGATAATTGTTTAACTTGTTCTGACACCAATCATTATTTAAATGATAATGGGACCGTAAATACTTGTATTTTAACTTGTCCAGTAATATTTTAATGATTAAAAATATGATTTAATACAAAACTATAATTTTACTTTAATTAAAATAAATTAGAATTTAAAAAAATAATAAAATCCCTATATATATATATCTGTATTATATAAATTATCTTCTTAAATAGAGTGGAAAGTATCCATAAGAAGCACCTTAAAAAAGATGTATGGACTGTCCATCTGAATGTGCTACTTGTACTTAATTTACAGTTTGTTAAACATGTAATACTGGATACTATTTATATAATAATGATTGCCTAGCAAATTGTCCAGATGGTTATTATAAAGATGTTCCAAATAAAAAATGTGAACCATGTGATTCTACCTGTTATACATGTTCTGGGCCAAGTAATTTAGATTGTATAACCTGCTAAACAACTCCTTAGCATTATTATTTAACTTCTTAAACTAGATGCTATTAAAACTGCCCAGCTAAATATTATGCTGAAGATTCATCTAATCCTAAAGTAGATACTTAATTAATATTTATATAAAAATTTTAAATTTTAATTAATTATAAAAAATATTTTTATATTAGAGTTGCGATTAATGTCATAGTAATTGTGTTACATGTACTTCATTGAGTGTTTGCTAAACATGTGAAATTGGTTACTAATTAATAAGTGATTTTTGTTATTAAATTTGTGCAACTAATTAATACCTAGATATGAGTACAGACACATGTTATAACTGCGATACTGCTTGCAAAACTTGTACTGATTCAACTAACAAAGATTGTATAACTTGTTAAGATACACCTTAATATTACTACCTTCCAGATGATAACACTTGTTACCTAAATTGTCCATCAGGATACTACAAAGATTTATCAATCAATGTAAAAATAAAAAATATATATATTAAAAATAACATATATTAAAATAAAATTATATTTTTTTAATATATATATATATTATTTACAGGAATGTGTTTCTTGCCCTATTTAGTGTTAAGCTTGTACTGATTCTAGTACGTGTTAATCATGTAATACTGGTTTTTTTTTAGATTCCTCAGATAATTCTTGTAATACAACTTGTTAAGATGGTTATTATGGAAATACATCAAATAATTAATGTGATGCTTGTGATATATCTTGTAAAAATTGTAATGGAAGTTCAGATACTGATTGCACTGAATGTAGTTCTCCCTATTTTTTAGTTGAAAGTTAAAATAAATGTTATTTAACTTGTCCTTCAGGTTACCAAACGAATTCTAGTCAAGTAAATACATATTATTTTATAATTTTGTTTAAAAAAATATAAATTTTTAAATTATAAACATATAAGAAATGCGAAGAAATATGTGGAGATGGGTTAAGAATAGATTTGTTAACTGAGTGTGATGATGGAAATACAAATGATGGAGATGGGTGTAACAAAGATTGTAAAATTGAAAAAAACTGGACTTGTACCGGTGGAAATACTTCAAATTCTGATACATGTTTAAATAATAATCCAAATATAATAACATTTGAAATTTAATTGGAAAATAATAAAGAAATATTCAAAAATTTATATAAAAACGAGAATTTAAATTTTTTCATTAAATTTTCTGAAGAATTTGATTTAGACACTTAAGAATATTAGTTAAATACAAAATATTAGTAAAATGATAGGCGTTTGCTTTCATAAGACCAACTTCAACTTATTGATCTAATTAATATAAAAATTGAAAATAAAGATTCTTCAATTTATAAAATAATATAATTAAGCTAAGTAAAAGATGATGATGATGATGATGATGATAAAAAAAATATATATAAATTAACTTTAAAATTAAACTAAACTATAAGAAATAGATAAATTGCATTTAGCTTTATATATCCTGAGCTATTTTTGGTAATTAAATAATAAATTATTGTTATTAAAATTTTAGAATATAATTAAAATTTTTAGGGAAAAAATGATGCGACTCTTAAAAAGGATTACAAATAATCAATTTTAATTGAAAATTATTACCATTACACTGATAGGTAAAGATAAATTACTACAAATATATCTAATTTAGTAGAAGTTCTTATTATAATACTAATAATACTGTCAATAATTTTGCTATTTTTAAATAAATTCTGGATTGCATTAATATCCTTAGAAAACATGCAATTGGTATATATGATAGGGTTAATTAGCCTTAGATTACCTATAAATAGTTACTTTTATTTTAATAAAATGTTAAAATTCAGTAATTTTTATCTTGAGAGTATCTTTAATATACAATCTAATAGTCAAATAATCTCAATTTTAGGATAAGATTTATATGATACAAATGTTCTAAAAATAGCCGGACCTTTTTTACAACTAATTATACCTTTAGCAATAATTCATTTTATAGCTAAATTCTTATATTATAAAATAATATAAATAAAGTAAAAATAAAAATAATAATCTCAAGAAACAAATTCATTTAAATAAAACCAAAATATTACTAGCACATTAAAATACATAGTTTACATATTATTAGAATATAGAATATGGATAGACCTATTATAAGCTTTTTAAGGGGTTTTTATATTTGCCTTATTTATAAGCTTATATTATTTTACAGTAGACCAAATAATTATAATTCAAATAATACTGTTATTCTACTTGATATGTACCTTTATATTCTAAGTGAAAACATACAAAAAAATAAAAAAATATTTCCTAAGTTTACATAATAACACAGATACAAAAGAATCTGTAATAATAGAAAGTAAATAAAATATAAAAATATAAAAAAATTAGTAAAAAGATTAAAAAAACAATATAAATGACCCCCTATTTAAATACAAAAATTTTTATCATCATTTAAGCTTTGAAAATAATATTAATAATTTAAAATTTATCTTAATACCAACAGCAAAGAAACTTGTACAAGCAATTATCATTGTTTTTTTTTAAAAACAAGTTTTAATCACCTTATTGTTATTATAGGTACAATAATTAGCATATATAATGTATGTTGTGATAAAAAGGCCATTAAAAAGAATATAAGATTAAATTCATTTAATTTTGACAGAATTCCTAATTTTAATAGTTATGGTAATTAAAAATCAATATATTTTATATTTTTTTATATTTATTACTCCTTAAATTAAAAATTATTATTTAAAGTTTTTATTTCTCAACTTGATTAAAGATGATTCAGAAAATGAAAAATAAAGATTCTAATTTACTAATATTCCTATATTTTTATTAATATCATGTTTAATTATTCATAATATGCACCTTTTATTTACTTTTTTCTAATATATAATGAAATTATGCAACTTTAATAGCTTCTATGTAGGGAAATAATACAGGATAACAAATCAAAGATAAAAAAGAATCTAATGTTAAGCAGATTTACTAGCTTACAAAAATAAATTAGAAAATGTAATAACTAATACAGAAATTGAGTTGACATAATAATAAAGAAATATGAAAACCAGTAATAATTTAATAACACTTAGCTGTAATACTGATAATTAAAATAATATATAAATAAATTCAGTTGATCCAGAAATTTAAAATAGTTAAGTTTAGTTATAACATCAAACTTTTAAAAAAATAAAATTAAAAATACCTTCTTTTAATTAAAATTAAAGTACAGAATAAAGTATTTCAGTCTCTAAATCTCCAAATTCAGGGGTAGATTTGCTTTATTAATACCAGCAATAAAAAAATTACTTAAGTATAAATAATAACATTGAATAAAATATGTCATTTTCTTAATACAACAACATTTTCTCCCAAATTCAATCTAAAAGATCGTAATAAATAGAAAAGATAAACATTTTAAAGCCAGTTTAAAATAAAGATCAAATGTAATAATAATAAAGGTTATACAAAAATTTATAACACAAAGGATCACTATTATAAACTCCTTAATCAAAAAATTAGTTTAATTTTGAACATTTTACAGCCAATATATAAACCTAATAGGAAATAAAATATAATGATACCGATAACGAAAATTAGAATGAAGAGGATAACTAGCAGTCTCCAAACAATGAAAAAAACAACAGAAAAAGAAATAAAAGTCTATAACTTTTCTCAGTTAGTCCTACGGATTCCGAATTAAATTTAAATAGAAAAGATACTATAATTTAGAATTTTACCGGTCAAAATAATGAATTATCACCTAAAAAAATAAATTATCCAAACTAAATAATAAATTAACAATCTTCTTTAAAAACAAAAATAAATCAGCTAGCCATTTAAAAAATAAATCAACAGTATCCAAAACTATAAGAAGACAACGAATTAACAAAATAATTACAATATTAGTAATAAAAACAGCAAAAAAAAGAAATAATCTACTTAACCCCGAAAAATGAATATAAGCCAAACAAAAAATAAGTTTAAAAAAAAAAAAATATTCTGAAAAAAAAATTTCAATTTCTATTCAACATAAATAAATAATAATTATAATAAAGTGCAGAAGATGCGTAAATATAATAATAATAAATATAAGAAAATAAATAATAAGATATCAATAATAATATAAAATAAAATAATTTAACTGATCGTTCATAGTATAATAATAATTATTAACCTTAATAAAATTTTGATTCATATGTAGTCTAAAGTAGACATAAATCTGTATAATAATAATAAAGTCTAATGAATAAAAACCATGAAAAAAAAATAAAAGAAATGTAAAAAAAACGTAAATTCAGAAAAATAAATAGAAGCTCACAAAACAAATTTGAATTTAATTCAGAAAATAGCTAATCTTAAGAAAATTGATAAAATTATAATATTTATTTTTTTTTAAAAAGATTCAAAATAAAATTTATTTATATCCCTTTATATTTCATTAATGTATATTAACATAAAAATTAAGTTATAAATTTAAATCTTATATAAACTCAATTACGAGAAATTGTAAATTTTAACAATTAAAGAACAATATTTTCTTAATTTATTATCTTTTATTTATAAATTATTCTTATTAAAACAAAAAATAACTTATAAATAGAATTAATTTAAAAAAAATAATTGTTTTTTATATTTATATATTTTAACATTTTGCTTATGATGACCAAACTTTAAAACAATATAATATTATGTATATAAATATATATATTTTAACCATATCAAATTGAAAATGAAAATTTTAAATATAATTTAAATAAAAATAGGTCGAATAATATGATAACAATATTATTATTTAAATAGAAATCTAATTATTTTAATGGGTCTAATTATAATTTTAACATTTTTTATTCAATATTAATTATTCTTATTTAAATGATGAATATTAAATATAAAATTTATAAAATAATAAATAGTTACTTTAATTTATTTTACACATTATTAAAAATATATAATTATATTTTTAATATTATTTTTTATATTATTTATTTATTATAATTGTTTTTATTGACGGATTAATCAAAGATAATCCTTTTTGTTTGAATTTTTACTATAATTCGAATTGATGTAATATAAAAGAATAAAAATTATTCAGGGATGTTATAATATTTACATAAGCATTAAATACAAACTAATATAATTTTAATAATCATAAAATTAAGAATAGAAAAAAACAAAACAAAAAAAAAAAAAAAAAAAAAAAAAAAAAAAAAAAAACCTAAACTATGGATACTTAAATCTAAAATCTATACTGAAACTAAGAGAAGGCCTTGGAAATTTATAATTAACAAGTGATTCTTAACTAAAAACTCCAAAATTTATAAAATGTTTGCCCCAGTTAATAAGAATAACTCAAGGAAATATAAGAAATAGGCATGCAAAATTAGTAAGAAATTGAAAATCTATAAACAAAAATGTTGGCATCAACTGTGGAAATCTAAAATCTTGATAAAGATAAAAATTTTGGTATAGTAATTATTACAAAATTTATAGTTCATGTTATCTTAACCTATTTTACTTATATAAATGACTTTAAATTTACATTATTTTTAACATAAAAAAAAAAAGACTAACGATTAAAAGAATAAGTAATCAATAATATCGATGATTTTTCCACTATAGATAAAAATGTTAACAAACTTAAAATTCTTTTACCAAATTCTGATTTATAGTAATAAATTACAAATTTATAATGATAAATTATTTTTAATTTATTAATTTACATTTTAAATAGAAATAATGATTTAGAATCACTTAGAATAATTTTTTGCTAAATAAAAAATATTCTATAATTAGATATCGATTTTAGGTAATCAAAATAATAATTAAAATATAAATAAATATAAATTTAAAATAAAGTGGGTCTAGAATATCTGATACAGGCGTAGATAGTATATGTTAAGGAGTCTTGTATATGAATTCTCTTAAAAACTTTGACTTTAAATTAAGGTAAATTATTTAATTATTAATATAATTAATATTAATAACTATTTATTATAACAAATTATAATAAACAACCTAATCTTAACTTATATTATATCATTAAAGAGGTTGTAGAATTTCTGATGAAGGTGTTGATAGCATCTTTTAGTGTTTTTGGCATTTAGAAAATGCTACCTCATTATCGTGTGATTTAGAGTAAAAATTTATCATGCTTTTAAATAAATAATTTAATAAAAACTTTTCTTATATAAATCATCAAAATTAAAGAAAAATATTTATAAAATTAAAGGGATAATGATATTACTGACTAAAGTGCTTTTATGATAGGTTAAATTATTTGGCATTTAAACAGTGTAACTCATTTAACACTGAATTTAAAGTAAATTGATAAAATTAATTTATACTCAAATTTTTTATAAGAAGATATTAATATAAAAGTTTTAAATTCTTAATTACCACTTAACTTAGAGTAAAAAATTTCATATTTTGATAAAACATATAAAAATCGAATTTAAAATTTAAATTTAAAAAGGGAAAACTAGTTTTCGGATAAAGGAATTTTAAATCTTATTGATACTATAATACTTTTAAAAAATGTTACTAAATTAAGACTAAACTTAAGGTAAATGGTTTATTGAATTAAATTCAAAAAATTTAAATTTAAATTTTTATTTTAAAATAAAAAAGAAAAATATGTTGTCCAGTGGAGGAGGCTAAAATATTAGGAAATCTATAATGTGTTTGAATAATATTTAGTAATTAGATCTAGATTTGAGGTAATTTATTTTAGAAATAAAAAATATAAATATACATATATAATTTCTAATGACAATATTTATTAACAAAATCATTTAAGTCTAAAATTTATAAACCATATTGAATAATAAAATTAAATTATAAATAAATTAAATATTTAATTTAATTTTAGAGAAAATCAAATTACTTGTAATGGCCATATAAACCTAATCAAATAGGCTCTAAATAATTATTTCTTAGAAAGAGAATCATTAAATTTATTGATTTGATAAGTTTTTGTAGAAAAAAATGGGAGAAATAATTTTTTTTATGAATATATTGAAATTCTGATATAATTTAAATATAATTCTTTTTTTTTTAAATGTTTTAGTTTTTATGCATATAAATTTAATAATGTTCATAGCAATAAATTATTAAAAATAGGATGAATTTTATTTCAAAAAATATAACTAAATTTCTCATAATTATTTCTATTAAAAATTATTTTAAAATATTTATATCTTATTATAAAAGAAACTATATTATTATACAAAAATATCTTTTTAAAATATAAAAATAAAAATAAATATATATTTAAAAATATAGTGGAATAATTAAAATTATAATGATCATAATTTTATTATTTTGATAATTATAATTATGTTGTATTTAAAAAAATTTAAATAATAGTGTATATATAAACTTTTTTTAATATTATTAAATCATGACTAAATATAAATCAAATTAGTTAGAATATTATCTAATTAATTTAAATAATTTGCAATCTAATTATATTTTAATTTATCAATAAAAAAACAATAATTGGTTCAAATTAAAAATTATTATTTATTTTCAATGATAAAATAATAAAGTTCTAAATTATATTAAAAAGTTTTTCTTTTATCTAATTATATAATAATGGATATGAATTTTTTTAAAACTAATTTGGTATAACAATTCCATTGGCATTAATGATAATCATTTGATTTTTTTTATATTATAATATTTTATTTAAATGACGGATTATTTTAAAATTTATTAAATATCACAAAATATTTTATTTAAAAAAAAATTAGAATAGGTTAATATAAAAGATTATGTAAATTAACATTTGTCAAATTGTCAAAAATATTAATAAAATAAAAATAATTAATTAATCATAATAGTTTATATTTTGAATCTCTTTAAAACAAAAAATATAAATGCAATTCATCCAACCTTCTCTTCAAACAAAAAATAAAAATTAAAAAAAGAAATAAAAATAAAATAAAAAAAAATAAAAGCATGCATTCTCAAATCTCAAATCTCTACAAAAACTAAGAAAAGGCCTTGGAAATTTCCTAAAATCAAACGACTCTTAATTAAAAACTTTAAGATCTTTAAACTGATGACCCAAGCCAATAAGAAAAACTTAAGGAAATATAAGAAATAAGCCAGTAAAATATGCAAAATATTGACAATTTATAAAAAGATATGTTAGCTTCTGCTGCTGAAATCCAAAACTTTTATGAAAATAAATTATAAGGTATACAATTTTCTCAAAAATCTTTAATTTAATTTTTTTAAATTTTTATTTTTTAAATATAAAAAAAGAAAATCAGTAATACAAATTATAAGTTATCGAAAATATTTAAGATATTTCCACAATCGATAATAAAGTTAACATTCTCAAAATCCTATTACCAAATATAGATTTAAAGTAATAAATTACTTTTTTTTTTAGAATAATTTGTTTTAATTATTTATAAATCAATTTTTAATAAATAGTGATAATCATTTAGATTAACTTAAACAGATTTTTTGCTAATTAGAAGATCTTTTATAATTAGAAATCGATTTTAGGTAATTAAAATAATAAAACAAAACTATAAAATTAATAGCTAAATATATTAAAATTTTATTTAAATTTATATAGCGGGTGTAAAATAACAGATATTGGTATTAAAATAATAAGTTAAGGAATAAATCATTTGAAGTCTATTAAAAAAATTGTATTAAAACTAAAGTAAAATTATTAAATTTATATTTAAATATATAAAATACATCCGTAATTTTAAAAAAAATAAATAAATAATTTTAATTTGATTTTATATAATAAAGGGGATGTGGAATATCTGATAATGGTATTAATAATATCATTTAAACTTTCTGGAAATTAGAAAAAGTTTCCTAAATTTCATGTGATTTGGAGTAAAATTTTATAATATTTTATAAAATAATTCTAAAAAATGTGTTTTTATATTAACAAATAAAATTAAAAATAATTATTTAATGGTAATATAAATATAGGGATAATAATATAACAGACTAAGGTGCACATATAATAGGTTAAATCATATGGCATTTGAAAAATGTCTCCCACTTAGCTCTTAATTTGAAGTAAATCACTAAACTTTTTTAATTAATATTAATTAAAAATATTAATTTAAAAATTTAAAATTTTTTATATTTAATGAAGAAAAAACGATATTTCCAATTTTGGTTGGGATTGTGTAACAAAAGAATTATCTTAAATAATTAAAAATTAAGATTCTGGGCAAGCGTAAATTTAAATATATATATTCCCTATTAAATAAATATATTAACATATATAAAAAAACAAAAATAATTAAAATTATTTATAATTATATAGTAGCACAGAACTCACTACTTAATAATAAGAGAATTTCAGACGTTTTAAGAATATAAAACAATTTTCATTAAATCTAGAGTAAAAATTTTGTATATTTTTTTAAAAAAATCTTAATTAAGTTAAATATATTAATTTAAAAGGGAAAATAAATTTTCCGATGAAGGAATTTTAAATCTTTTTAATACGATAATACTATTATAAAATGTCACTAAATTAAGACTCAATTTAAGGTATTATATTTTATATAAAATATTTAATTTTTGTAAAAAGTAAGTTATAATTTATATTTTAAAATTAAAAAGAAAAAATATGCTTTCAAATGGAGGAGGTCAAAATACTAGAAAATCGATAATGTGGTTAAAAAATATTCAGTAATTACATCTAGATTTAAGGTAATTATTTAAGAAATATAAAATAAAATTATTTGTCAAATCTATAAAAAAAAAATTTAAAATTAATTATAATAAACTATAAATAAAAAGAAAGTAATTAAGATTAAGTTAAATTTTATTTAATATATTTAATTTTAGAGATAATCAAATTTCATGTAAAGGTCATATAAGCCTCATTAAAGAGAATTTACGTTAGCATTTTATAGGAAGAGAATTACTAGATTTATTAATTTGATGGATTTTTTATATATATTTGGGAGAAAAACTTTAATTAATATTGAATTCAGATTTCATTTAAATATAAAATTATTTATTATTTTAAAATTATATTTTTTCATAAAAATAAATAATATATATAGTTCTAATTGATAAAAAACTTATTGTTAACAATTATCTATTTTTATTTCAATAAAAATTGATTTAAAAATTAATATGCTAACCTCCTCATTTAAATAAAAAAATAATATCTTTATAAATTACAAATAAAGCAAAGCATAAAAACCAAATATAATAAAATTATTTCCATATTTAAAAGTAAATAAAAAATTCAATTTCAATTTATATATTTATTATGTATACTTTTATTTTATTTTTTTCTATATAGCTTTTTAAATAAAAATAAATGATTTAATAAAATTTAAAAATTGAATCACAAAATTATTTTATTACATCATTTTAATAAATTATAATTTAAAACGATTTCATATACCCAATAAAATAAAAAAAATAGCCCCCATAAAAATAATGTATTTTAAAATTACTATATAACATAATTAAATATAGCTTCATATTTATTCCTCACTTATGATTATGTGTCAAAATACAGATCTTTATTTTTTTATTATTAAATTTATGTATTTTTGTTTTTGTCAAAATGTGTAAGAAAATTAAAAAATCTATTAATTTTTAATAATATATACTTCGTAAAATAAAAATTATAGATAATATTCTTAAAATTAAACACTTTTACCATAAATAAAAAATAAATAAATAAATAAAATAAAAAATAAAATAAAATAAAAACAATATATTAAACAAAAAATTTAAATAATGCACCCTTAAGTATAAAATCTTTAAATAAATCTAGAAAAGGTCTCAGAAATTTCTAATTCCTATATGAATCTTAACTAAAAACTCCAAGATTTCCAAAACAATAACTAAGATAATCGAGATAAACTCAAAGATATAATAGAATTCAGCTAAAAAAATTTCCAAGAAATTAAAAATTTGAAAAGAGATATGAAAGAATCATCTAAAGGAATTTAACCTATATATGAAAATGTAGTAATAGGTAAATAATTAATTATAAAAAAATTAAAAATATTTCTTACTTTTTCATAAATTAAACTGTCAATTTTTTTTAAATAGATGATGACTTTATAGATATTAATGAAAAAATCCCATTATAATAAGAAATTAAAAAAATTAATGATATTTCCAAAATTAATGAAAAAGTAGACTATCTCAAAATTTTATTAGCAAAATCAAAACTAAAGTAATAATTTATTATTTAGCTGATTTATTTTTTCTTTTTAATTTTATTATTTTATCATAATTTAGAAAAAATGATTTAGAAAAAATTGTAATAGTTTTTAGCTAGTTAAAAGATATTGAAAAATTAACTATCGATTTTAGGTAAATTAAAACCATACTAAAATAATCTTGTTATAATTATTTAAGCTAATTATTTTATAATTATAATAAATTAATTTATTTTCAACATTATAAAGTGATAGTGTGTTACCCAGTTAAGGTACACACTCTATATACAAAGTAACCTCTTATTTAAAATATATGAGAAATTTTGTACTCAATTTAAAGTAAATTTTTTATTTTTATTTTTTATTTTAATAATTAAAATAATTTGGTATATAAATTAATATTAGTATTTAATTTTAGTAATTTTTATTTATATTTTATAAAGGGGATGTCAAATAACAGACAAAGGTATTGATATAATAGATAAAGGTCTTTGTCTATTGAATAACACCTCCAATTTATCCTATAATTTAGAGTATACATTATTATTTAATTTTAAATAATCAAATAATATAATTTTTTAAGAGATATAATTAATTATATAATTTATAAGTTATATATAAAATAAAATTAAGGGATAATAATATAACTAATGATGGTGGTAATACAATTGGTTAAATGCTTTGGCGTTTATAAAATGTTTCACATCTAGATATTAATTTAAAGTAAAAAAATAAATTAAACGCATATTGAAATTAAAAAAACTTTTATCATATTAATATTAAAGAATTTTAATTTATGATAAAAAAGAAATAATCAAATTTCTGATTTGGGTTGGGATTGTGTGACAAAAGCCTTATGCTAAATGAAAAATTCATAAACTCATGATATTTCGTAAATATTTTAAATTTAACATGTTTATAATTATATAAGAATTTAATAAAATTAATAATTTGTAAATATAATATTTTAGTCCAGAATAACAAGAAGATTTAAGGGGTTATAAAAATACCAAAGATCTTTCAATTAATTTAGAGTATTTTCAAATCTTTCAAAATAAAAATTATTTATAATTTTAATAAAAACATTTATAAAAAGGGGAAATATATTTTCTGATTAAGGAGCCAAAAACTTGAGTGATAGAATAATTTTATTAAAAAATGTTGTCAAATTAAGACTTAATTTTGGGTAATTCAATAAAACTATTAATTTTTCGAAATTGTTATATTGTTTTTAATTTAAGTTTATATAAAATTAAATTTTTATTTTTTAACAAATAAGACGAAATAACTTAACAAGTATAGGGGCCTAATATATCGCGGAAGCTATTATGAGATTGGATAATATCTAGTAACTTTATCTTGATTTCAGGTAACCTGCCATGATAAATATGATTTATAATATTAAATTAAAATAAACTAATATTGAATCTTTACATGATAAACTTTTTTTATAGAAATTGATTACAAAAAAAATAATTTCAATTTATAAATTTAAAAATTAATTAATTTTTTATTTATTATATATTTGTAGAATAAACTAAATTGAAACAAGTATATAGGAAAGCATTAAATAAAAATTAGTTTAGTATTTCTAATAAAGAGAATAATTAGACATATATTTTTGAACAAAAATATCAAAAAAAAAATTGCTTTAAAATATAATCCATTATTAGAATATTTATGATTTTATTATATTTAATATAAAGGTTTCTATTAATTAATAGTGTTTAATTATTATGATAAATTTTTGAGCTAAATAAGTAATATTCATTTTTCTAATTCTTATATATCGCAATATTTTAATATGAATTATAAAAAATTATTCATAATTAGCTAAGATATATAAAATAAATAAAAAAATATGTATTAAAATAACAACTATGCTTTATTCACTCTTTTTATTTTTTTTCTTCTTCTAACCTAGCATAGTACTCTTTAACCTTATCAATATTTTTAACAAACTCAATGGATTTTTATAAAAATCCATATTTTTTAGCAATATCAGACGGAACTCCCTCCAAAGACCCCCTTGTTAACCAGTCAACAACTTAAACCATATATAATTCTGCAATACTTATCTATTAATTTCCAGCAAAATATCCATTTCCATCTTTTAATTAACTTTCTAACTTTTCCAGCCAAAATGAAAACTCATTTTCACTCAATTTCTTTCTAGCTTATAATTATTCTTCTTTATCTTTAATAAAATAAGTAGGAATAATTCTAGTAACTATTTCGTCTATACTGTATAAAGCTTAATCCACTTTTAAACATTAAATAGGGTCTTCTTAAGGGTATAAATTTGTTAGTCTACCTACATATCTTAAAATAGCATGGGATTATGCATATTAAATGCCTAAAAATTAAAAATAAATGTCAATATAAACAACATAATTTATAAATTTAATTATCGTTTTTATAATTTGTATTAATTTTTATATTTATAATTTTATTTTAAAGAATTTATTTATAAAAAATTACCATCAATCTCCAAAACAGGAATCTGCCCAAATTTAAACGCTCCTTCGTTTTTTTATTTGCTAAATTCTTCCATACTTATTCTGTTATCTTCGAATTATATACCACCTATATGAAAAGCTAATCTAATAGGCTCAGCTCTTCCTGCCATATTAAAATAAGTTAATTTAAATTTACTCATTATTATTTTTATTTGTATAATATTTTTTTTTTTTTATTATTATTATTTTTTATTTTATTATTTTGTTTCGTTTAATCGAATGAAAGAAATTAGAAAAATTTAAGAAAATGATTTTATTAAAAATCAATTTAATATTTATATCAAATTGTACCATTAAAGAATTCTAACTTGAGTAGATTTTTTTTTTTACCCCGCTCATAATATTCAATTTTTATCTTATCAAAAAGTATTTAATTATAAAAGTTTTATGAATATTAATATAAATAAATTTAGTTTATAAATTTTTAATACTTTGAACCGTATATTTTTTCTATTATTATGATTATTATTTTATAATTGGAATATATTTAGAAAAATTGCTATAATAAAATTATTTGAAAACAATTTTTATAAAATTAAAAAATCATATTTAAATTTTTTTTTATGTTCTATTTAAAATATTTTAAATCTTAAAATAAAATATAATCAAAAACTAATAAGGTTTAAAAAAATATCATAATTTTAAAATTTCTTTTGCTCATTAATCTGATAATTATAAAAAAGAATAAAAAAAAACTAAAACTATATTATAAAAATATAAATTACATTAAAATATTATTTATAACATAAATTTCATATTTAATTATTGAATATTGTAAAGTTCACTTATTTGGATATTTTTTATATCTAAATTTATGAAGAAAACAAAAAACAAAATTATTAAAATTCACCACTATATAAAATAATAAATACCATAAAATTATTAAAGTTTCAAAACAATAGTTTATATTTGTTTATAATTTATGTATAAGATTATATAATATATATCTATTTAAAATTTAGCCAATGAATAAATTAATTAAATTGATAAATTTAATAATTATATTGCTATTTATTTTTCCTAAAAAATTGATAGCAAGACTGATTATTTATAAATTATTTTATAATTTTAAATAATTTTAATTACATCTATTATTAAATTATTTTTGCATTTATTATTTTTTTATTTTATTTTATATTTTAATTTGTTTATTAATTTTAGGTTAGCAAAATACTGGATTTTTTATTATAAAAATATTTCAAGTTTTAAAACAATGCAAAAATAAATATATTTAAAATATGATATATACACATTTTTATCATTTAATTTCTATATAATTTAAAAATAATGATTAAAATTAGTTTCCGTAAATATATATTATATATTTTTAACTCAATATATTAACAATATTTATAATTTTATTTTATAATGTTAAATTTTTAATTAATAAAATATAATTCTGTCTATTATAATAAAAGCTCATTAAATACTATTAATAACAAAGTGTTTACAATAATATATATAATTTGGAATTAAATTTTTAATGAAATTTTTATAAATACTATATTTTAAAAACATAAACTTATTAATTTTCAAAAAGAAAGAATTTTTAACACAATTTACTAATTTTAGATACAAACTATATATTATATAATATTATACTATACACATATAAAAATAGTAAAAACAGTAGTAATAAAGAAGTATAATAATAACAAAATAAGGAAAAAATAGAAAAATAATCCAAAAATTCCTCATCAAAATATTGTAAAACATTATTTAATAAAAAATAACATTTTTTCAAATTTCATCTTCAATTCTCAAACTCATTTAAATCTGTCTTTTAATTTTTCAGTTTCAGTCTATTCAGGTTCTCCTGTAATAAATTCCTTAGTCTTTTCAAATCCAGCTTTTAAGGTGTCTCCAGTTTTTTCAAAAATTCCTTTTTCATTTCCAGTAGCTTCTTTTCCTTTCTCGATTCCTTTGTTAATACCTCCTGCCATTTTCTCGCCAACTTCTTTTCCTTTATTTTCAGCTTTGTTCACATTTTTGTCGGCCTTATATTCGGCTTTATCGGCTTTTCTATCCATTTTGTTTTCAGCTTCTTCTGATTTACCTACAATAGTTTCTTTAGCACTCTAAAAAGTCTCGCTAATTTTGTCTCCAGTTTTCTCGAAAAATCCTTTATCCTAAAATTTATCTTTAACATCTTCTTTAGTATCTTTAGCTCTACTTTTCAACTTCTCAGTTTCAGTCTATTCAGGCTCTCCAGTAATAAATTCCTTAGTCTTTTCAAAGCCTCCTCTCAAAGTGTCTCCAGTCTTCTCAAAAATTCCTTTTTCATGTCCAGTGGCTTCTTTAGTCTTATCGATTCCTTTATTAATTCCTTCAGAAATTTTTTCTCCAGCTTCTTTACCTTTATTTTCGGCCTTATTAGCGCCCTTATCAGCCTTTCTCTCAACTTCATTTTTGTTCCCAGAAAATTTCTCCTTAGTATTTTCCCAACCTTCTTACAAATTATCCTTCAAATTTTCCCCAGTTCCTTTAGTTCTGTTCTTTAATTTGTCAGTCTCAGTTTGCTCAGGCTCTCCAGTCAAAGTTTCCTTAGTTTTTTCGTATCCAGCTTTCAAATTATCCCCAGCTTTTTCCATCATACCCTTTTCGTTTCCAGTAGCTTCTTTAGTTTTATCAATTCCTTTGTTAATTCCTTCAGAAACTTTTTCGCCGGCTTCTTTTCCTTTGTTTTCTACTTTATTTCCAGCTTTTTCAACGTCGTGTTCGGGATTTCCTTCCCACTTGTTCTGAATATCAATTTTGGCTTATTAAGCTTTTTTTGAAGTAGTGTCGGCCATTTCTTAAGCTTTTTCGCCGGTTTTGTTATACATATCCTTGGCTTTGTCACCTAAAGTTTGATTAGTACTCATATTTTAATTTTATTTTAATTTTTTTTATATAATATTTTTAAGTTGATTAGATGTTTTTTTATTTTTTGTTTTTTATTATTTAATTTTTTTAATTTTTATTTCATCTTTAACTCAGCCCAAAATTTTTTCCTATCTATAATATAGAAATTAATAACATTATAAAATTTTGTTAGTGATTTTCATACTTATTATAATAACATAAAAAAAATACTAATTATTACTAATAATTTATATATAATTTAATAACATTAAATTTATGTTTTGCTTATACTTTAAACTAAATTTTAAATCTAAAAATTAATTTTAAAATCCATTTTCATTTCCTTTCTTCCTCTAAATGCCCTTATATATATTTTAATTTTTCTTTCCAATCATATTTACAAAAATTATGACATTTTAAATAAACAGTTTGCATTATTAATTTTATTAATTAAGGACATTTTTTACTTTTTATTAACTTCTTTTATGAACCTTTTATAAAGCCATATAAATTAAAAAGAAAATGTCTAAAAAAAAAAAATATTTTTAAAAATAATTCCATAAAATTTAAGTATTTTATGAATTATATATATCTATCACCATACATATATTGAATCTAATTTATACATTGATTATATAAAAAGAATAAATGAAGCATTTAAATATTTCAATAAAATAATATTATTTACTAAATTATTGATTTCTAACGCGTAAATAAATATAATTTTTCAATATTTTTTACAATAAATATATTATATAAGTAAATCCAATATGTATATTTATATTGCATTCATAAAAATAACATTTAAAATCATTTATGAATATATTTCTTTTTAAATTATAAATATTAGTACTTTTTATTTAAATTTTACATATATCATATAACAAAAATCCAAAATCCTAAAATATCATAAAGAAATTTGATTTTAGATATTTTTTACAATAAATATATATGAAAAGAAAAAATTTAATAATATAAATTATATAAAATTATTTAACCTTTTCTAATTATTTTTAGTATCGGTTAAATTTGGAAATTCATTTTATATTTAAAAATTTTATAAGCTTATTATAATTTTAAAATAAGAATATCACATTTATTGTTAAATATTAAAAATACTTTTAGATTCTTCATTTTATATTAAAAACTAGTATTTTATAATTAATATATCATTAGCTCATTAAAGTTTATTAATTATCATCATATTATCAAAATAATTATCTAAATTCTATTTCCCACAAAATAAAAACAAAAAATTACACTTAATATTAAAAAATAAAAACAAAAACATTTTATTTCACATATCCTTAAAATCTTCCGACCACTTCTCTTATGAGTAAATTCAAAGTAATTAAAATTTTTCATAAAAAATATTATCATTAAACCAAGCTAATCATAAATATCTTATTATTATTCTTAAATTCCTACTTTTAATATATCAAAATAGGGATTTCAATTTAAATATCTTATATATTAAAAAGTAACTTAATTAAGTCATATCTGACTTGTTTTTAAAATCTAAAATTATAGTAACTAATATAATTTATTATATTAAAAAAAACATTAAAATTTAATTAAGATCTATTCTATGTCATATAATAAATTTCAAAAACTTATTAAATATGGTATAAAATTATTAAAAATTGATAATAAAAATTTTTCGTTTCTAATATACGTTCGTACATATAAGAAACTATTATGTAATATAAGAAAATATTTTAATTTTTTAACAGTAATAATTTTATTCCCATTTCATTATTTATTCATAAATATATAGACGTATAGTATTAATATATCATATTTTATTTAAATGCAAAATATTTTCTTATTCTCAACTCAACTTGAAAACTATAAATATATTAAAAATAAAAAGTTTTTTAATTTCAATTTTTTTAAAAAATAATAAGTTAATGATTTGTTAAAAATAGTTGAAATTATTAAAAAATTTATTTATACTTAATTTATAGTATTTTTATCTTTAATTAAAATATTTTAATATAAATTTTTTTTATTTTAAATAGATTTCATATAAAAAAATCCAAAAAATAGCAAAAACAAATTAAAAATTTGTTAAAAATAAATAACTAAGAAATTCATTTTATATGGGGTATTATATAATAAAATATGTGGCATATATTTTAAATATTATATTTTAATATTTTATTAAACTTTAAAAAATATAATATTACATTTATAAATATCATTAACTTTAATAAATTAATTATAATTTTATCTTTACAAAAATAAAACCAAATTGTTTATAAATATGGCCTTTTTAATAAATTTTTATAAAATTTAAAATAAAATAGCCTTATCATATTAACATTCACAGGCCAAATACTATATTATAAAAAAGTTTTATTATATCATAGTAACTACAAATACTATATAAAAAAAAGGAAGCATTAGTGTTAATTAAAATAAATAATTAATTATAAAAGCTACAATAAAAAAATATCAAAATTTAATTATTATATACACATTTAGTAAAAACTTTATTTTATAGTTTATAAATATTTTAAGAATACTATTTTTTAAAAATACAATTTAAAAACAAGTTAAATAAATGCTATTAATTTTATATAAAATTACTTATAAAACAATTATTATGTTATTTTTTAAGTTTTTTCTTAAAATTAATTAATCAGTTAAGTTGTATTGATTAATATTTAGCTTAATATTTTTCATTTAAATTATTTAATATATTTGTTTGTATTTAAAATTTTTATCTTTATAAGATTTACTTATTTATATCAAAATAATATAACTACTATACAATATGTTAAATCCAATTTATTTTATATTTAACTACCTTATAAATCTATATAATAATTAAAAAATTATAAATTGATCAAAATGCATCATTTTTTACATTTTCTTATTAAGCAATCATAGATCCGGTATCTTTATTATTACTACTATTTTCCTTTTATTGACTATTTTGATTACTATTTGTATTATTTTAATCATTATTATAATTATTCTATAGTTTTTCTTCACTAATATTTTCTAATAAAAATTAAAAAGTATATATAAAATTTATTAAAATTAAATTATAATAAAAAATCTATATATTTATAAATTCAAATACTTTCCGACTTATTTTAAAGAGTTTTCCGACTTCTTTTTTATCTTGAATTTTAGCTTTATATATCTTTTTAACTTAATAATTTATTTTAACTTTGATTTTAATTTTAACTTGCAATCTCATTATTACTTTGCTCTTATTTTTAATTTTAATTATCGATACAATTTTAACTATCATCTCCATAACCTTGCAAAAGCTATGCCTTCTCTTTATCATCATCTTCACTTTCTTTTTCTTATATTTCTATAAATTTTTAATATAAATTACCCTATTTTATTAAAAAAATATAAAGTAATAATTTTTAATTTACCTTCATTTTTCTAATAATCAGAATTAATCATTTATTCATGTTAATTAAATTCATCTCTTTCTGTAGTAAGAAAATAAAATGAAAAAAAAATTAAAATTTAAATATAAAAATATATAATTTTACAGTCCAAAAGATTATTATTGGTTTTTGATTCTCTTTCTTCGTACATTCCCTAAGTATTTATGGTTAATTTAAACTTTATTTCCCCATCTGTATTTTTCTAAAAGTAATTTTGAAATTATTTATTATTTTTTATATAAATTAATTACTTTCACATATGTTTTATCAAATTTTTAATCATTATTATTCTTAGAAATATCATCAAGATCTATATTATCGGAAGGATAACACCAATCATACATATAATTCCATTCAAAATTTCTTCTTACAAATAATTCTTTAAACATTTTCCTTAAATATAAATAGTCAGGCTTCTCTTCAAATTTTAAATTACGAGAATAACTCATATATATGGAGAATTCAACTTTTTTTAAGTTTAAATAAATTTTAATAAATATTTTTAACAATAATTAAATTAAATTATATCAAAGATTTTACTCGGTAATCCTTTACAAAGAATCTCAGAACTTGTAGATAACTTCATCATTAAAAATATAATAGATATTAACATAAATTTTATTTCAAATATTTTATAATATCTTATAATTTACTTTTTTTTCCATAATTTTATTATATTTATCTTATTTATCTGTAGCCTTTATCCCCTACCATGGCAAACTTCCTTTCAAGAAATAAACTAATAAATATCCAATAGATCTAATTTAAAAATAAAAAAGTTTAACTAAGCATACAATATTAAATTTTCCTATTTTATTAAAAAAAATTTTTTTTAATTTTGATTTATTTATTATATACTCAATATCATCTCTTCTACTTTATTCCATACCTAAATGAGAATTAACAGTTGCATATCTTGCTGTACCAATTAAACTTTTATTCTCTCTATAAGGTATATGCTAAAATTAAATATATTTATATAATTAATAAAGTCCTATGATATAATAGACATGTAAATGGCTAATTAACTTGTAAAATTAAATTGTATAAAAATTAATTACCTAATTATTTCTTGAATCTCTATATTTTTTGCTTAATCCAAAATCAATAAGATAAATAATATTTGCCGATTTACCCATACCTATCAAAAAATTTTCTGGTTTTACATCTCTGTGAATATAGCCTTTAGAATGAATTGTTTCGATTCTAGATATCTAAAATTTAAAAAAAACAATTATTTTTAATAAATTCTAAATTTAAAATAAAATTACCAGTTAATCAGCCAACATTAATGTAGTTTATAGGCTAAGTTTTTTATCTTATAGATTAAATAAATCTTCTAAAGTTGGACCTAACATTTCTGTTATCAAAACATTAAAACCTATAATAAAATCCCATAAATAATTTCAAACATATAAATAATTAAAAAAAAAGTAAAATCATATTACCACTAATTTCCCCATAGTAATACAAAGCAGGTACTAATTTTATTTAAGAAAATATTTTACATATTATTAGAAATTATCGTAAAATTAATGATATATACAAAAATATTATATATAAATATTAACCTCCAGTTTTTCCTTATAATGTAGAGTATATCTTATATTCTTATTATAATGATGCTTGTGGTGATTTGGAATTTTCCTTATATAAAAAATAGAATTTAAAAAATATTTTAACTTTCATGTATTTAAAAATTCAAAATAAACTAAAAATTATTTTAGTGCATATGTATTTACATAAAAAATTTTAATATCTATAAATATTTTACCACTTTAATGGCAACCATTTCATCATTTTCTTCTCTGATCCCTATTTATTATTAATAATTGTTTAATTATATTAATATAATTTAAATTTAAATTAAAATATTATTTTATGCAAATATATAAAATAAAATAAGTAATAGTCTTATTTAAATACCCAAATATATAGTCCCAAATGACCCAGATCCCAGTACCTATTTTTAAATAATAAATTTTCCATCAATTTTAATCCTTGATAACGTTTAATATATTCCTTCTAACATATAGTAATTCTTATATGTATAATTTTTTAGAATTTATTTAATAGATTTATATTATTTTTTTACCAATTAAATTAAAGAACTAATGAAATATAATATTATAATAACTTTTAATAAAAAGTTGAAATATTATAAAATTTAGCAATAATTAGTTCATTGGTATATAACTATTGCTATCATTTTATATTAAATAATAGCTAATAAAATTGTTAAATTAAATATAATTAAAAAGTTTCATTAATTATTTTTTTGAATTATAAAAGTTAACTGTATAAATTGTAAGAACTTAAAAATTAGTATTAGTTAACAATAATTAAATTTAAATTAAGATTTTTTCCTAATTATTATTACTCTTTTAATGAAAACAATAAATTTATTAATTAATATAAATTATCATTATTGATCATTTACTTAGCTATAAGTAAAAAAATTAGCAAAATTTTTAATATTTCTTTATAAAAAAAATAATTACCTCTCAGACAAATATTTAAACTAAAAAAACGAAAAATAATATAAAAATTAAAAAAGTCTTAAAACAAATCTTAAACTTCCTAAAAAACAAACTTAGAATCTAAAATATATCTATTTAAATAAAAAAAAAAGTTATCCAATAAACCTTTAATACTAGAATTGTAATAAAAAATTAAAAAGAATAAAAATGTCATAAATCGAACAAGAATAAAATAATTATAATGAAAACGATTAAATGATCCAATAAACAAAAATCACAATTACTGAATCTCAATAAAATATCGCCATATAAAATCCAAATCAAACCCAGAATAGTGAAAAAATAATCTAGTAACAAAAAGAAAATATTTTCCAATCTAATTCCTCTTAAAACTCAATTTAATAATAATAATTATAAAATTCACATTAATAATAATAAAATATACAATTAAATTCGTAAAATTCCTCAAATTCAAATAATTAATAAAAAGAAGTCTAAGATCTAAAAAAATAAATAGAATAATTACATAAATAACTTAATTATTTAGAAAAAACAGATAAATAAAAAAATCAATCAGCCGCTGATAAAAGTGCCGAAATTTCACAATTAAAATCTTAGATCAAAAACCTATAGTCTGAAAATGATCAATTAACTTTAAAAAATGAAGAATTATAGTCTTAATAAATGGCTGCTCAACTAACTCTAGATATAATTTAAGAAGATAAATTCAAATTTGACTAAGAACTTTAACTTTACAAAACTATAAATTAATAACACTAAGGTAAATCAAAAATATATATTTATTAATAAAAATTTAGATATATAATTATGGTAAACTAATTAATATATATTTAATTTTTAAAGAGATTTATTTTAATTTTTGATTTTAAATTTATATTCATATTTAGATGATATTAAAGAAAAAGAAAAAGAAATTGAAGAATTAAGTTAAAATTTAAAAGAAACACAATAAGCAAAAACAGAATTATATCATCAATATTCACAGGCAAAAGAAACTCTTTCTTAAAATTAATAAACTATAATATAATTGACTCAAGAGGTAGATTTTAATATTATAAATTAAATAATAAAAAAGTTCAATAATAATTCATTTTAAATATATGTAATAATTAATTTATCAACTCTTAAAATATTAATTTTAAATATCAGAAATAAATAGTAGAAAATAGCCTCCAAGAATTTCGAAAAAAATTAGACGATAAGTACACTCAAGAAACCTTAAAATCTCAAGATTTATAATAATAATTAACGCAACAATAGGAAAGTTACCAAATACTATCACAAAATAGTTTAAACTAAAAGCAATAAATATAAAATTTAAATGAATAATTATTAGAAACCACTAAAAATCTGGAGATAAAAGAGGTAAAATTATAATATTAAAATATATTCTATAAATTTTTAAGTAATTCTAAATTTATTTTAAAAATATAATATAGGACCAATTAAAGTAGACTAAATAATAATTAGATGAGTTATAAGAAACTTACGAAAGCTAATAAAAAGAAAAAAAATAGATATAAAAACAATTATCCACATAGTATACACAAATAAGTGAATAAAATTTAAAAATATCATCTCTATAAATTGAGCTCAATAATCTAGAAAATCAAAAAAATCAAGAAATTTTACAATTAAAGTAACAAATCTAAGAATAAAGTCAAAAAATATAAAAAAATGACGAAAAATTTCTTAACATTACAAAAAAAATAGAAAATTATAACCAAATTTAAAACCTTAATCAAAGCTAGCTTATGAATTTAAGTACTGTGGAATTCTAATAACTTTTAAATGAATTTTAATAAAAATATTTCCAAGAAAAAAATGACCGAATTTCTGCAGAACAAAATCTTGCTCATTATAAAAAATATGTAGAATCTAAAAATGAAGACTTCCAAAATCAAATTGACTAGTTTATAAAAACTTAAGATTTAATTGGCTAACTCAAAAAATAAATGGATACTAATTAAAAAATTTAAGAAGAAAAAAACAACCAAATTTACCAACTCGAAATAAAAATCAATCAAACTGAAAAACAATTAAGATAATCAAATTTCGAAAATAAAAAGTAATAAATAATAATTTAAATAAAAAAATAATATATATTTTATAATTTTATATTCTTAAATAAATGATAGACAATATAAGATAAAAATATAAAATATAAAAATTTTGATTATAAAATAATAATTTAAATAATAATATAGTATATATTTATATAATAATATATTTACTATATAAATATATATAAATCATTATTCATTATATTAACATTATTTTTTAATATTCTTAGATAATAACATGATATAATTTAAATGTCTAAATAAATCGAATATTTATTGATGATGAACACAAATTTAAAGGAATATAGTATACAGGCTTTAGGAAATGAAGGTTATATTTAAGCGTATTAAGATTTAAGATAAAAAATTTTGGACTAAAAATTCAATTTCAATTTAAATTAAGAAGATTTTTATTTCTCTGATGTTACTGATCTTTTAAAAGCCTTTGAACTTCTTTCAATGAAATATAAATAACTTAAATAATAAAATATTTGATTTAATAAAAATTAAAAACCAAATAAATTTAAATAATTTAATAATTCCTTTTATAACTTATTTTATTTTAATTAATATATTAGTAATAGTATAATCTTTTATAAAATATATTTTAATATTTAATTATTTAATAAAAAGAATTTAAATTTAAAAATGTAAAAATATACCTTATTTTTAAATTTTATTTATTACAAAATATTAAATAAATTAAAAATAAAAATAAATAAATTTATTTAACATTAAATGATTTATTATAAAATGAAACATATCTTATATATTATAAATTAAGTAATCATTATACAAATTTTCATTATAAATGATAATTAACACCCAAATAAATTCAATTTTATTATTTATAATATAAAAAATTATATTCTTATATATCTTTGACTAAAATACTTGAAAATAAAATTAAATCAGTTATATATATCATTATATCAATTAAGACTTATTTTTAAAAAAATAATCGATTTTCCCTTTTTATTCTATAAAAAAAACACTTTGGTCGCCCTAAAATATCTAGCTTTTCAACTGATATTCTTTTTCATTTTCTATTTTTTTTTTAATTTAAATATTATCTGAATTTTTTGGAATTCTTTCATCTTTCATTTATTACATTTACATTTCATGTTCATCAAATTTTTCTAAAATTTCTTTGAAATTCTAATTTTTTTAACTATCTTTCGTTTCAGAAACAAATTCTTCTTCATCAAATTAGTTCTTATGCTTCCTAAAATTAACTCCGCTTAAACTCTAACTTTTAATAAAATCTCTAATATCATTATACCTATAATTATTCTTTTTATTCTTAAATTTGTTCTAAAAATTTATTTTCTCATTTATACCCCCATTATACCCCGACCTCATCTAAGGAACAATACTGTTGTATTAAACTTTTTTTTTCTGTATATTAATTAAAGGCGAGGGAAAATAATTCTAAACCTAATTACAACTGATATTTTAACTTTTAAATCCTTATTTTAAATTTTTAATTTAACTTTAACTTTAGTTTTAATTTTTAGTTCGCTGACTCATACTTGTATAAATTAAATGTCTATTTTTATCAATATTATAACAATTATTTTTGTTTTTTTAATCAGAATCTATTTTACTGTTTCCAAAATTAGTAAAGTTACTGCTACATGTTTTATTTCCAAACCAATTACTTTATGTCTAAAATTAAAAACCACTATTCAAATACTTATTACTTCTTTAACTTTATTGAGAAAATAATTATTTTTCTACTTTTTCCTATAAAATTTAACTTCTACTCTAAATCTTATTTATATTATTAATATGTTAAACCCCTAAATTTTAACCACGAATATTCTCACTTTTTAATTATTTTAATTATTTCTGTAAATTTTGATCTTTAAACTAACTTTATTAGTATTCTTTATTATTTATATTATTATTTACACTTTTACTACTTTTATTATTACTATCTTTAGTTAAAGAATAAGTTTTCTAATTATTTTAATTTCTGGAACTAAATTTTTAACTAAACTCATTTATATTATTATTTAAATTATTGCTATCTTTATTTTCATTAGTATAAAAGTCATTTTTTATATTACTAATATTCATATTCTAACTTTCAGATACATATTGACTCACACTACTCAGCTAACTTCTATACCTTGCAGTACTTTGACTTTAAATTTTAGCCCTTTTTTCTTCCATTTTTTTTTTAAATAATTCATCTCCTAATTTTTTACCATTATTTTCTGCATTTTGAACTACTCTATTTATTTCACTTTTAATCAATCTTTTGTTACATAACATTCCTTTTTCCGCCAATTTCTCTATTTCTTTTTAATTTTTATTCTCTTTTTCTTACTAATTCCACTCTTATTCAAATCCGCTTTTATTTCTTATAAAGTAATCATTATTTTATTTTAATTAAAGACTACTTTTATTATATTTAATCCCTATATTTTATTCTTTTTTTGAACTTTTCATTTCTTTTTCATTCTTCAAAGTTTTCAAATAAACTGGCACATTCTTGTCCGATTGCTTTTATTTCCCAGCCAATTATATGATTTTAAACAAATAATTCAAATTTTGAAATTGACTTATCATACTATTTCTCCTCCCTTTATTAACATTTTTTTAGCTGTACAAATCATATAACTACTAATGGTTAATTTTAAAAGCGGCTAAAATATATTAAATTAAATAAATTTTTTTATAAATTATAGAAAATAAAATTAAATAATAATTAAAATTATGAATTTATTATATAAATTACCATAAAAACACAAATTAATTACAGAATTTGGCAAAAAAACCTCATCAGGATTAGATTAAATTATTAGTTAGGCCAATTTATTTTCCCTGCTAATACCAAATTACTCTCTATATTCTCTATACATAATCTTCATTTACTCCTATTTATTTTAATACTCAAGTAAATTTTCCATATTTTTTTTCATTTACCTTTTATCTTCCTCCTTTTTTTTTTCAAGCTCTTTCTAAACAAATTCTAAATCCCGTTAATAAATACAGTTGACCTCCTAATCCTGAATAAAATCCATAAATTAATTAAATGTAATAAACCCAAATTTCCCTTTATCAATTTTGTTAAACATTTTTTCTAAAGTTTCGTGTTATACTGGAATACTCACTTTCTTAAAAACACAACTAAACTGCTAAAAACTTAAGTTTTCTTAACCTTGACTAAAAGTTTCAAATACATTTTTTAACACGGGAACTTATTCCTAATCATTCTTGTCTCCTAGATATTTGCTACTACCTTAAGATTATCTTATTATTATGCCAAATTCTAAAATTTAAAATCAAAAATAAATAAATAAATAAATAAATAAATAAATAAATATGTAAATAAATATGTAAATTTTATCACTTGTATTTTTAAATCTACGTTTTAGCCAGCTAGTTGTGAACATAGTTTATAAAGGAGTCCTTTTCACCTTCTCACCACCTTAAATTTTTTCAATTTCTTTTTCTAAATTTGCAAACCTATTCTATATATTACATTGAAATTAATTTAATTAACTTTAATTTTAAATTTAATCGCTACTTTAATTATTATTAACATTATTATTATTATTTTTATTTTTATTCATATTATTGGTATTAATATAATTATAACTACTGTTTTTATTATTGCTACTAGTTATATTGCTAAGCTAACTAAGACTCTAATTGGTTTATGTTGTTTAGTTTTCTTTTATGTAAATATTTATATTTTCAGTATTAGCACTGTCATTTTTCTTTCTTTATTTTCGCTTTGAACTAAAAATATTCTTATTCTGATTGAAATATTTTTTTAAATCAAATCTATTTTATTTTTTAAAAATTAAAACCATGATTATATGAAAAAATATAAAAATAATTTTCAAAATATTTATAAAAAGCTTACCCATATTTTTAGTTTGATACAATCTAATTTATATCAAAATTTTTATTGTTTTTTTGCGATTTAAAATTTGATGAAATTGTTCTGTTTTTATATGAATTTTAATCTAATTTATAAAATTGATCCATTTGTTTTTTTATAAAATTCAATTACATGTTTTTATTTAATTTTTTTTTTCTTAGAAAATTTAATTAAAATATTATTATAATAATATTTTTCTATGATAAATCAAAATTACTTAGAAATTTATCACATAATTATCCTAACTTTTAAAATACTAATACTAAAAAGTAAGAAGAAAAATAAAATTTAAGTATATAATATATATATTTATAATTATTACGATATATAAAAATGAATAATAATTTTCAAACTTAATTATTTTTTTAAAAATATAGAATTATGTTCTAAATAAAAATAAATAATAAAAATCTCTCTAATTTCTTGTTAATTTATCATCACAAATAAATCAAATTAAATATATTAACACAAATTCCAAAAACAATAACAAATTTCTAAAAAACTAATCCACCCAAATACAAAAAAAACAAAAATCACTCATAATCTCTTAACCTTAACTTCTCACAAAAATAATAATAATAAATAAACTAAAACCCATAATAAATACACAAAATAAACAAAACACAAATTAAAAAAAATATGAAAAAATTCTTCAACAGTTTCCTCTTCCAAAACAATCAACTAAACAGATATAAAGGAAAAGTTTTCCAACAACCCAAAAAAAATTCAAAAGAAGGCAGATAATTCCAAGAAAAAATCTCTTTCAACTCAAAAGCCAGATAAGCAGTCCAAAAAATGAACAAAAATTTAGCCACAAATACTCCCAGAATCTGTGCCGGCCTCTTATTAGGCGCCTCTCTCCCCTAATTTTATTACCTCTATTAAGCAATTTGGAGAGACTACTAGTAAAAAAATAAAAAAAAAAATAATATAAATATTAAAAATATATTAAAAAAATATTAAAAAAAATACATAAAAAAATTATATAAAAAAAATATATATAAACAAATAATAAAAAAAATTTATAAAAATATTATTGTATATAATTAGCTTTATCATAATTTAATAAATGAAATCAAAAATTTTAAAAAAAAAATAATTTAAAATAAATAAAATTATTATTAATTAATATTTATTTATAAATTAACTGTACTTTTTTTAAATTTATATATATATTTTTAATAATTAATTTTTTTTAATTTTAAAAGAGATAGAGATTTTGTTAAATATTTGAAAAAAAGTATAGATTATGTTAATTATAAAAATGCTTTTTTTGCGGCCGTCATATTTGGACTTGAATCTGTTAAATTTGTAGATTAAAGAGCCAAAAATATAGTTTAAAAAAATAAAATGGCATATACTTTAGTCTTAATCCCTCTTGGCTTAAGTAAAATTTACATTTACTTAAATTTTACATTTAAATAAAACAAATAAATTATCAGTATTTTTTTTAAATAAACAATCTTCATAATTTTTTATATATGATTAGTATATATTTTATTTTTTAATATTTTAAAAATTTATATATTTTTTATTTTAAAGGTTTGACCTCGCACAGTTTCCTTTTTGATGGATATATTGACAAAAAAATCGTTTTTCCTTCTTATATAGCAGATGGAGCTTTACTAGTTTTAGAAGCAAATTTATCAAATTAAGGATTAATTCCATTTTGGCTTTTCAATTTGAGATATTAAGTTCATTTATTTGACATATTTTATTTAGTCTGTATTTATTATGCTTTCAAACATTTAAATGAAGATATGGAAAAAAATCCCCATAGGTACTTAGAAAATTCAAATAATAATAATACAAATAATAATATTTAAAATGTTAACCCTTAATTATAATAATAAAAACTAGCAATTTTGTGAATATTAAGTAAAGAAAACAAAAAACAATTTATTTTATTTTTATAATTCTTTAAATTAAAATTATTCTATTTAATTTATTATATTTCATTTAAAAGTAATGCATTAAAATTTTAATATAAATTATTATATAAAATAATAAAAATAAATACTGTTAAATTTCAGTGTTTTAAAATTACTACCGTTTTGAAAAAAATTTTTATTCAATTCACGTAATAACTTTTTATTATCATAAATTAAACAAATAAAAATTATATAAAATGATTACTTTTATAAAAAAAAATTCTATTCTTTGCATTTAAAAATATAAATCCAATTTTAAACATCAACAATGATTGAAAAACATTCAATTTCAAAACTATAAACTATACTTGAATGACATAATAATTTATTAAAATATATTTAAAACTATATTAAAAATAAATATTACTTTTTATATATTATAATATCTTCATAATCAATTACTAAGATTATAATTAAGTCTTTTTTTAATTTATATATGCTAAAATCCACACATAATTTTCATATGTATTATGTTTTAAAAAACCTAATTAAAATTTTACCAGATTTTTAAAATAAATATTAATTAATAATTTCATCTTTGTTACTTAGCTTTCTAAATTTGTATTTCTAAATTCAATAATAGCCAGATGAAATGATTATTTATATTAATATTTCCAATTACAATAAAATAATGCTTGAAAATCTAAAATTTACCATAAATTAGAAATTTATAATAATTATTCACCTTGATTTATTTTCATTTTATTATTCTTTGAAAATGAAATATTTTATAAAATAAAAAAAATTAATGATAATTTAAAAATTTTTAATTTTATTCTAGTTTAAATTCCTAATAATTATTGAATTTTTAAGTAATAAAGAAGTTTTTCCAATAAAAAAAAAATAAAATAAATCTATTAACTTTTTAAAACCCTATATTTAATTAAATTACATATTTACTTTGATATTCTCTTTATATATTTTAATTTTAAATATTTATAAAATAACATAATACTACTTAACGCAGAATACAACATTTAAAATAATTAATATTTATGTAAATAATTTTATTACATACAAAAAAAAGCAGATATTAACAAATTTATTTTTTAAAGTCTAAAATAATTTGAATAAAAAAATCAATTAAATTCTTACCATTAAACTATTAGTAAAAAATGCTTATATTCTATATTTTATTTTAAAAATAGCTTTTAAAATTAATTAAACAATTTGAACGTTTAAAAACCACTTTTTGTATTCTAATATACAAAGAGTAAAAGTAAGAATTAATTCTAAAAAGTTTTCAATTATTCTATATTTAAACATTATCATAAAAAAAACTTTTATTCAATAATTTTATTTTTCCTTTGAATTTTTACAAGTATTTCTATTGAATTCCTATTCTATATTAAAAGATATACAAATAAACACACTAAAAATAAAAATATTTACACAATCATTTAGTAATAATAATTAATAACCTGTAAAAAATATTTCACGGTATTTTTAGTTTAATATTTATTCAAAAAATAAAAATAAAAAAAACAAAAACAAAACAATTTTTTTCAATTAAAAACAAATAAAAAAAAACAAAAAACAAAATCCTAAAAAATATTTTTTAAATTTTTTTTTAAAATTTCGCAAAAAAACGAAGTTCACTTAACAACCCCTAACAATCACTATAATCTTATTCTAAAAAGCCTCCAAAAAAATAAATGAAAAAAAAAGAACACATAATTAGAAATATTAATATTAGTTCTCCAAAACTAAAAAATGAAATAGAAATAAATAAAGTTAATAAAAAATAATCTTCCCCCTAAAAAACAAATAACACCCCTAATTTTTTCCTAACAAAAAAATTCCATAAAACTCAGTAAAACTCTCTTGATTTCAACAACACAACAAACCTTAAACAATTTCTCTAGCAAAACGAGCTAAAATAAAATTTTAAATCGCTCCCTCAAACCCCTAACAAAAATAAATAAATAAAAGTACAAAATCACAGATAATATTTTACTAAAAACCAAACAATTAATATAAAAAGTAACAAAAACCTAAATTAATAGTAAAAATATTAATAATAAAAATAATAATAATAACAATGTAATCCGATAAACAACAATAATAAGCAACATCTAAAATTAAAATAACAATAAAAAAAACAATAAATGCAAATACAAAATTAAATAAACCAAAAATCAAATATATAACTACCTTTATATGAAATATTGAATGAATAGTAAGAAGATGAATACGAAGATAACTTTTCTAACTCTTCTTTTATAGACTGGGACCAATTAGCTCATATTGATACCAGTCTAAAAACATAAATGTTAAATTAAATATAGACAAATAATAGTGATTAATAATAGAAATAACAATAATAAAATTCATTATTATAATAGAAATAAAAAAAGAAATCTTTAGAATACAAAAATAAATTAATATAAATCCCATAAAATATATTAAATGATATAAATAATAGTCATAATAATAATAGGAATACTTTTAAAAACAAGTAAATCCCTAACAATAATTTTATTTAATAAATTTCTAAAAGCAACAATTTGGCCAGTATTACATCCTTCTCAGGAAAATCCCAAAAATCTCCTATTAATAAAAATTTTAGTAGTAATTAATCAGAAAATTTTAATACCACAGATAGAAATAGTATAAAAAGTTAAAATTATTTATAAAACCTGAACAGTTAATATAATCATTTAAATATAAACCATTAAAAATAAAACAGTCATTAAAGTAATTAATCAAATTAATCGTAAAGTCAATCAAGTAAAATACTTCAAAAATCTATAAATAGCTCAAATTAAAATAAGTTATAAAATTTCATAATCAGGTCAAATTTAAATTAAAATTAAAACTCTAAAATACATAATGAAAAAAATAATAATAATGATTAATGTACTGACTTAAATTAATAAAAAAATATAATGAAAATAGAAAATTAAATGACATCATTATCCATAATTTCATAAAATTAAGATGAAATGTTAATGATAGATGAAGAAGATAATTCTACTATCAATAAAAATTTTTATTATAATACAAATTAGATTAATTAAAATGTAGAAAACTCTAGAATTTTATTTGATATTAATTTTGAAAAGGACATATAAATAAATTGTTAATAAAATAAAAAAAATACATAAAATTAAAATTTAAATTAAAACCAAAATTAGTGCATAAATGATAATGGAATTTTAAATAATATTGATTGTTAAAAAAAAAATATAATTGATTATTAAAATAACCACAATTAAGATTATAAATAATAATAATAAATTTTACATAAAGATAATTCTCAAGATACTAATACCAATAAAATAAAAAATAATAGCTACTTAAATTAAATTGAAAATTAATTACCTTAACTTTAGTTCTGTTAAACATCTGCACAAAATGATTGGAAAAAACTAACATAACAATTAAATAAATCTTAATAACAATCTCATTTATCTTGTCTTGAAGGACAAAATTCGCTAAAATAAAAATAAAATTTTATTTAAAATTAGTTTGAAAATAAAATACAAAGCACAAATCAATTAAACAACGAAAAAAAACAAGAACTAAATCTTTCAGGAAAAATTAATCTAAATCAAAAAAGCAACGAAAGCTAAAACCACTCAGTCCAATCCTCAAAAACAGTGATTGAAAAAAATATAACAAAAAACTAAAATCTCAATTAATCTAGAAAATAAATAGAAGAAACATTACCAACAACCAACAAAGAAATCTAAAGCCCCGTAATAAGCCTTTAATAATCAAAATAGTTATCATAATAATCCCAAAAATTTTCCACCCGATAGTAACCAAAATAATTAACAAATTTAAGCAAAAAATTTTCCAGTTCCAATTTCAAATTAATAAGATAAGATACATTAACATTTTTAAACACATAAAATACTACTACAAATAGCCTACATCAAAAATAAGCCAGTTCCGACAAATCCTCTAATTAATCCCCTTTACAAAGAAAAAAAACCTCTGTCTAATCTAGTTATTAATACTCGGAAAATAAATTGTCTATTAAAGAATGAAGAAAAAATTAAATAAAAAATATGTAATTATGATAACAAAATATTCAACAGAAAATAAAATTTCTAATATTACCATATAACAAAAATAAGAAAAAAATCACCCTATTATTAAAAATTAATTAATAATATTTAAAACTTAAAAATATGTATTAAATTATTAACAAAAAAAGTCTAATAAAATTAATTTGCACTTTTTTTCTAATTAGAACTTTATTTATTCTTTTTCTTTTATACCACTCATATATAAGATTATACCATGAGAGAAAAAGATAAATATAATGCATTAAAATAATTAATTAACAATTGAATAAAATAAAGTTCTTAATTTAACTTATTACGGTAAGAAAAAAAAAAACCCCCTTAAAATTAATATTAATAAAAGAAATAATAATAAAAGTATTTATAATATTTAATAATGTTAATGAATAAAAAATGTATTATAATAATATATATATATGTGTTAAATATTAATTTATAGCTATATCTCAGGTTTCAATAATATTAGGTATATATTTATATACTATTAAAAAATTTTGATAATTATATTTAATTTAAATAAATTAAAATAATATTTAGATTATTCTTAAGAGAATAATTAATTTAAAATATAAAAATCTTACAATTAATTAATAAATATAATTTAGCTATAGATATAAACATTTATATATATAATAGTGTATAGTAAAAACTTAATAAATCATAAAAAAGTCTATTAATTTCTTAAAAATACCAATTATTTATTTCATATATTTTAAATGACTTTTATATTAATCTATGTAATAATTTATTTCTCTATATTAACAATATTAATTAAAATCTGTATATTCTAAATTCTAATTAATCCACAAAAACTATCAAAAATAGTCTCGCAATAATTTCCAAATATAAAAATGTAAACCATATAATCTCAAAAATAATAATTATAAACAGATAATAACTAAAATAAAGACACCTTACAACCAAATTAATAACTCAAAAACCCTAACTAAAAATTTAAGTAAACTCTTATTTTTGCTTCATTAATTTTTATTTTTATATTCTAAAAACTTATTTAATCAATTTAATTATTTTTTTTAAAGAATCGAACCTGGAGTAGTTATAAAAGAAGAACTTTTCAATTAATTTCAAGATAATTAAAGATAATTTAATGAATATATAATAAAAAAACAATTGGGCAAAGGTATAACAGCCAAAGTTTATCAAATTTTTGACTGCCAGAAAAAAAAAGATTTCGCTGCAAAAATAATTGCTAAATCTTACTTAAAAAATTCCGATAAAAAATCTAAAGTAAAATCCAAATAAATAAAAAATTACCATATTATATTTATTATAGGATTAATTATTATATATATATAAAAGCTTATAAATGAAATTAAAATACACAAATAACTTAACCATAACAATATATGTAAACTAATTCATATTTTTGAAGATAATTTCTATTGTTACCTTATTTTAGAAATAGCTTAAAATTAGAATCTATATTAATTATTATTGCACAGAAAAAGACTATCAGAAATTGAAGTTAAATACTATATTTTATAATTAATAAATGCTTTAATTTATTTATAAGATCTTGGAATAATACACAGAGAGTAAATTTTTTTAAGTTTTATTTAAATGCTATTTATTATAATAATAGATTTAATAAAAATAAAAATTTTTAGCATAAAATTGGAGAACCTATGTCTAGACAGCAAACTATAACTTAAAATAATAGATTTCGGTATTTCCGTTCAGTAATTTTAATTCACAATTATAAAATGATATAAAATATCATAAAAATTAAAAGAAAAATTAATTCAACTATTTTATTTTAAATTTTCTAATCTCAAAAAATATTTGTGCTTACAAAAAATAATCGTAAATAAGTATGACTTTAATTACAACAATAAAAAATAAAACTAGAAATTAAAAATATATTTATGATATATACAAAAATAAAATATCATTACTATTGTATTGTATATTTTTGAAATTATAAGTATTTTATAAATTATTGAAAAAAAATTTATTTAGATAAACAAACCAATTCCTAAAAAAAAGAAATTCATAACCATATGGAAATATTCAATATTTTGCACCTGAAATTATAGATATGACAATGGGAGGCCACTCTAAAGAAATAGATATATGGTCAGTTGGAGTTCTAACATTTATGTTATTAACTGGTTAATTCCCTTTTGAGTAAATATATTTTATTATTTCAGTTTCCATTTCATAAAATTTATATAATATAATCATAAAATCTTTCATTAAAAAATATATTAAAACATATTATAAATTTTTATTGATTACAACAATTATATATTATTATATATTATTATATTAGTTCAAACGATAGAATTATTATTCAAAAGAAAATTAAATCCTGTAGCTTCTAATTCCCTGTACATATCTATAGTTAATAATATTTTTATCTTTATTTATACATTTTTTATATATATTTACTAATAAAGGGTGATTAAGCTATTTCAGAGGAAGCTAGAAATTTTATCAAAAAAATATTAGTTTTAAAGCCAGAAGAACGATTAACCTTTAAATAAATGCTTGAAGACCCTTTTTTTTCTTAGGAAAAATAAAACTTACCAAATTAACTTCCTTTATAAACTCTTAGATATCCTCCAAATTAAAAGTTTTTAACTGTAATTTAGTAACAAAATAAATTTTTTTACATTCCAAGATAATTATAATTAAATAATAAAATTAATATACTTTATAAGTAATATGCTACCTACGAAGAAACTTTCAATTAATGTTAAGATACAATGATTGATGATTATTAATAATTAAGCGAAAGTTAGCCCTAAGATGGAGAACTGTCCAAAACAAACTCTGTTATAAAAAAAGAAAAGAACTCAGACGTGAATTCTCCAATTATAAGATAAAAATCATTATTCGATCAATCTTTAATAAAATTTTCTAAATTATCTACACAAATTTATCAAAATAATAATCAAATTTATATTTCATAGTATGTAAATTTTACTCAAAAATTTGGATTTGGATATCTACTCACAAATAATTAAATAGGAATACTTTTTAATGACTATTCAAAAATTATCTATTAATATAATTCTCAGTAAAAATTTAAATAATTTAATCTATTAATTATTATTTTCTTTTAAAAAAATATTATAAAGATTTTTTCTACATATGGATTTCGATTTAAAATAAATGAACAGTCAAGAAATCCTACCCCTATAAAAAACTGAACCTGATGAAAGACCTCACCTTTAAAAAAAAATTTAATACTTAAAAAATTTCATAAAATACTTTCAAGATAAAAAAAATCTGAACTAATAAAACAATAATAACACTTAAACTCCTATTCATTTTTAATCTCACAACAGCTTGAAAGAAAATGATGGAAACCATTATAAGTAAAAATAAATAATTATTATATATAGTACTAATAAATTTTATGTATATTAAGAAAAATAATAAATTTCAAACAAATTGTGAAAATATTTTAATATACTCTATATTATAATAAATTCTTATTTTCTTAATTTTTTTATATTATATTATATATAATTATTTAATTTATTTTTTTTTAAAAGTCGAGAATTCGTCACCTAAAAATCAAAATTCAGTCAAATTAATATATAATAACAATAACAATAATAACAATCAAATAAAGAAGATCCATTATAAACATACAATATATTAACAACTATATACCTAAAAAATTTTATAGAAGTGAAAAAAGGTATATTTTTCAAATTCAATAACAGATTAATCCAAGTCAATTTCAATGACTAAACCTAGCTTTTTTTCTACAGAAATGAAAAAATTATTATTTTTATTAATTAATTCAATAAATCAGTAGAATTTGACCTTAAAAATAAAGATACAATAGACCCTGATGAAAATAAAGAAATA
Source organism: Pseudocohnilembus persalinus (assembly GCA_001447515.1). NCBI lineage: Eukaryota > Ciliophora > Oligohymenophorea > Philasterida > Pseudocohnilembidae > Pseudocohnilembus > Pseudocohnilembus persalinus. Next base: position 6,899 of record LDAU01000082.1, on the reverse strand, counting down.
TATGAAAAATTAATTTATGCCAAAAAAATCATAAAATCTTTACTTTCTAATAAAAATTAACCCTTAAACTCAACTTATCCTTACGTGTGAATATAATTAACTAATAAAATAATATTAAAAATTTTTAAATAAATACAAAATATTAAAAATTCTTTTCAATTAAAATTTGTTATATTTATAATATATATAAAAAAAAAAATCATATTTTACATAATCTAAATGTATATTTTATAAATTATATTATAAAACTAGTTAATTTTGTTTATCTTTCTAGAAATATTTTTAATATTTTTTTCCAAATAAATTTTAAATATAAACATATATTATAAACTATCTATATTTTTTTCTTATATTTCTTAAAAAAATTAAATTCTCTAATCTATTAAAATTAAATTTACTATAAAATATAATATTATCAAATTCTACTAAATAAATATCTAACAAATAAAAAACTAAATAAATTAATAATTATATAAATAAAAATAAAATGGATTCAGAATAAACCGAACAAGCCTAAAAACCCTTCACAAATACTTCAGTAACTCTTTTAGAAAACTGGAAAAGAGAAGTCCTTAGAGACAAAGTAATTAATAAAATGCTCGGAAAAAATTATGATGAACACGAATTTTTACTAGAAGTCGTCAAAAATCATTCTATGCCCTAACTTTTTTAAATATAATAAAATATGAACCAAATCAAATAAAACCTTGTCCATTCTCTAGATTCAACTCTTTAAAATAACTACGTAGAACTAATTTAAGATATGGAAAACTTAAAAGGTAAAAAAAAAACTCAATTTTATTTAAATAAATACGTATTTTTTTAATTTACATTCTTAAAATTTTCTTTATATATTAAAATAATTTGTTAACTTATTTAAGTCTAAATTCAATAGGTATACTAGATTTTTTTTATTTTTTTTATAACAGATGTAGATGTAAATATCGAAGAATGTAGAGACCAAATGTTTATAATAAATAAAAAAATACATAATAACTTTTCTTAGTTTACACAACAATACGAATTATTACAAAAAAAAATTCCTCTTCTAAAAAACTCTTATTCTGCAATTTTTTTAACTTAAAACTCCATAAAATTTGTATAACATTTCAAAATCCTCAAAACCCTAGTAAGCAGCAAATTTGAGGTTCTAGATTTCGTTAAAACTTCTTAAATTCTAAACGAAATTTCTAAACTTTGTAAAGCAGTCGATTTCAGTGGTCTTTAATTTTTTGAATAAAGTAAAGATTTCCTAAGATAAGCTAGGGAAGCGACAATCTAAAAAACAGAAAAAAAATTCGATTAAGCTCTTCAAACAAAAAACCAAATAGAAATTTCTAATTCTATTCAAATTTTCTATAATTTAGGAATTTTGGCAGAAACACTTCAATCAAGGGCTAATAATTATTTAAAAAATACAAGATAAATCTGGAAAAATGCCCTAACCAAGAACTATAACTAGTCAAATATAATATAAACAATGTCTAATACACTCAAGTAAATATAAATCAATATTAAATTTAATATCTAATATACATATATAAACTAAATAAATATTAAAAATAAATTAAAATAAATTAATTCAAATAAATAAATAAAAAAAAATTCCAATAAATTAAGCCTATAAACCCAAGAATACCTAAAAATTTTATTACTAAATTAAAAATACAATTTAAAAATAAAAAATTTAAAATTTAAATTCAAAAACAAAAAATGCAGAATTTTATTATATATTATAATATACATTTTTACCGATACTTCTACCATTACCTATAAATAAACTTAAACTATTTTTATATCCTTATATTATAATTTTCCCATAATTTTACCCGTATATTAGATCTATACTTATTATTTTATTATTATTATTTATTTTTTTTATTTATTTTTTTTTGTTGATTATTATTTTTTTTATTTATTATTTTAAATATAATTAAAAACCAGGGAAAACATAAAAGAAATGCACAACAACTCTCTCTAAATTTGGCTCCTTAACCAGTCAATAAAAACCTCTAGAGACCCGAAAACCCTAGAATCCTATGAAGAATTCCTTAAAGGCAAAAATCTTCTTAATATTTTCGACCTTTTCTGGAATAAATAGTGCCAAATTCTTTAATAAAGTATAATTAATTTAAAAGAAAGTAAATAAAAACTCTCTTAAAACTGGGCTTGTCTTCTACTTATCTACCCTAAACTAGAATTTTTCCTTTTAAATTTTGTTAATAATCTCCACGAATAAATTCTTAGTTTTCCCGACCATTTGTAGTCTTATGATATCACAGCTATTAAAGAAAAAATGCTTAACACCATTTCTTCCGTTTCTCCATAATACTATGAAGATTTATAAAAAAATTTAAAATAATTATTTCATGATTTAACTTAATAATATCTTACGCCTCCTAATAAACTGCCACAAATAAGTCAATATTTTTCCATGATAAATCAAAAACTACTTAAAATTACTGAAAAAATAGACTTTGAATTCCTGGAAAACATATAAACCGAAAAAATATTTTACAAAGTAAACAAAAAATATTAAAAAAGATCCATTTTTATTTTATAAAATTTAAATTTAATTTCGATTTTAATTAATTCAATATTCTTATGTATAAATTTATATATATTTAAATTAAAATAAATTTATAAAATTTTAAAAACAAAGGTGGCCACAATTTTCATAGAAGAACTTTAAATTTTTATCTAAAATTTAGAATAATAAGAAGAAAACCTCACATCTCAACAATACCTTTCCCTCATAATAACTCTTTCCTAACTATCTCAAAACACAATCTCAAACCTAACAAACTCAAAAATAAACTACCTCTTAAACCCCCAACTCCAAATCCACCCCATAACAACTTAAATCCAGTAAAAAATCCACCATTTTTCCCTCATTTTCGAAAAAAAAATCCTCATAAACGTCCAAAACCTCTTAATCCCTCAACTTTTCTAAAATTAACAATAAAATAATAATAATAATTAAAATTAAAATATAAATAATAATTAAAATAATTAACAATAAATAGAAAATTTTTAAAATCTCTCAGATTTTTTTATAAACCACTCGCCGAACCAGTTTTAAATTCTGGACCCCTAAGGCAACAAATCCTCTATTTTTTACCTTAACAGAAATTTCTGGGAAACCTGGGAAAATATCCTAATTTAAACTCTTTATATTTTCTCTATAGTAACTATTTTTTAAGTTGAAACTTAAAATAAATCTTAAGAACTTATTTCCTATCAAATCGAAGCTATCACCAATATTTTAGATAAAGTTTCACAAAAAAACTCGAAAACCATCAATTTGTTGGTAAATATTCATAAACTGTTCATTTTAGACGTAGAATCAGCTTAAGTAAAATTAATTAAATAATTTTAATAACTAATTTATTTTATTTTATTATTTTCATATTTTATAATTTTTGTTAAATTTAATACAATTTTATGTTTTAAAACTAAATTTTAAAATTTTAATATTTTTATTTATGTCTTTAAAATTTTAAATAACTTAAATATTTTTAAAATTCTCCTAATTTAATAATATAATATTTATATGTAAACCTAAAACTTAATAATTAAGAAATTTTCTTTTATATTTTTTAATTTATTTTTAAAAAATTTATTGATTAACTTATTTTAATTGATTTTTCAATTTTATTCTCGTTTCGTAAAAAATTTGATTTTTCAATTTTATTCCTAATATAATTCAATTTTTTTATTTTTTTTACCAGTAAATCATAGAAAGAGACTCAGAACTGAAAAAACACATGGGAATTTATCTTTTTAACTTCGCCTTCAAATTAATAAAAAACCTTACTGATAATTAACAAGTAGACCTATAATTAATCAATAGCAAAATAAAAGAAATAAATAATATAGAAACACTCATCAATTACTTGCTGCCATAAAATTTCATCAACTAATAATAATAAAATGATACAGATAAAAATTAATTCGATGACATAACAAATTTAAATTCTTAACTATTAAAAATCTCAGAATTATACTTAGAAAGCTTAAAAAAATTAGAAACTGAAAAATAAATATATGAAACTCCTGAATTTAAGTTTATTAGTAATTTTTTTAGTGATAATTAAAATTACTGACTTAAATTATAGTTATAAAAAACTTATAAAAAACAATTAATAATTTTTACTAAATATAATTAATTAAATTAATTATAAAAGAAATATAATATAAATAATTTTATTTTATTTTATTCAATTTAATTTAATTTTGATTAATTTCGATCATTTATTTTTATTTTTTGCACTAAATTTATTATATACTTCTACATAAAATTAAACAAGTTAATAAAAATATCGAAATTCAATAGATATTATATTTAGCTTAAAGATAGAATTTAATATTATTCATATTATTATAATGTTATTTAGATTTAGATTCTTTTTCATTAAATTATTTTAGTACAAAAATAAGCGATTTTCCATCTCAATTAAAATTTTATTTTTCAACATAAAATTTTATAAACCTTAGCTGTATCTTTTTTAAAAATAATATTCATTAAAAATAAAAGAAATAATTTATACTACACTTTTCAATTAATTAAAATAAATAATTTCAAAATATGATAAAAATTAAACAAGAAATAATCAAAAATTACCTTAAAGTAGGAATACCCAAAATCAAAATTAATAATAATTAATTTAACAATACAAATATCTTATACTATAAACCCCCTTCCTCATAATTTTGTAATTTCACAAATAATTAAAAAATTATTAAAAAATAAATAAAAAACCAAATAAAAATAAAAAAAATCACATACCAATTCTCAACCGCCCCAAAAATGTCCACCCAAGAACAAGAAATCAAAAAACAAGAAGAACAATAAGAACAATAATAACAACAACAAGAATAAGGAGGAGAAAACAAAGGCCCCTCCAAAAAAGAACTCAAAAAACTCGAAAAACAAAGACAAAAAGAAGAAGCCGAAAAAAAAAGACTCGAAGAAGAAAGACAAAAAGAACAAGAAGAAATCAAAAACGACCCCTTCAACAAAAACTACGGAGACCTCCCTCTTATCTAATCTCAATCTAAAACAGACAGAAAATGGACCGAAATCAAAGATATTAACGAATCTTTAGAAGGACAAACTGTCTTGGTCAGAGCCAGGTAAAAATAATTAATATTTAATCATTAATCATTAAAAATTTAATTTTATTTTATTTTTATGAAAAAATTGTTTTTGTTTTTGCTTATTTTTATTTTCCTTTCTCTTTAAAAAGCTTAAAAATAAACCGAGAAAAATAAAAAAAAACAAAAAAATACAACTCAAAAAATTAAAAACTATCTCGAAATTTATAAAACTTAAAAACAAAAAAATTAAACCCTAAAACCAAAAATTTAATCCAAAAACCTTCTTAATTACTATCAAAAAAAATTTCCCTTATTTTTTATTTTTTTCCATTAATTTTCCAAAAAAAAAATTTTTACCTATTTTTTATTTTTTCAGCAAAATTATTTTATTTTAAAAAAATATAAACGAAAAGTAAACATTTAAAATATCTATTAATTTTACTTTTTTAATTTTTTATTTATATATATTCATTTTTTTTTATATATAGATTACACAACATCAGAAAAGGAAAATTCGCCTTTTTAGTTTTAAGATAAAACTACAGTTCTATCTAAGCTATCGTTGCCGCTAATGAAGATTACATCTCTAAAACTATGGTTAAATTTGTTGGAAAAGTTCCTTGTGAATCTATTGTTGATATCACCGGTGTTATCACTAAAGCAGATGTAAAATCAGAATAAATCACTTAAAACACCGTAGAAATCTAAATCTAAACTTTCTTCGTAGCCTCCAGATCTAGACCCGTTCTCCCTTTCTAACTTGACGATGTAAAAAATAAAAAATAAAAAATAACTAAAAATATCTCCAAAACAAAAAAAAACCCCCCCCCCCCCTAAAATTTTCTAAAATTTTTTAAAATAATATATATAAAAATTAATTTAAATAATAAAACTGATTTTTAACAAGGCCTCCAGAAAAGTACACGGAAACGAAATGGATGACGAAGAATAACAAGAAGAATAAAAAGGACAAGAAGTCAACGTAACCATGAAAACCAGACTTGACAACAGAATCATAGATTTGAGAACCCCTGCCAAATAAGCCATTTTCAAAGTCTAAGCCGGAGTTTGTAAATTATTCAGAGAATTTTTAATGAAAAACGAATTCATGGAAATCCACACCCCCAAATTAATCGGAGGAAGTTCCGAAGGAGGATCCAATGTCTTCTCTTTCTAATATTTCAATTAACGTAAAAAATATAGTTTACTTAAAAATTAACTAAAAACTTTTATAAAAAAAATAAATTTATAACTATACTAATTAATAATAATTTACTTAATCTTATTTTTTTCAATAGCCGCCTGTCTTGCCTAATCTCCTTAATTATATAAATAAATGTGTATCATGGCCGACTTCAAAAGAGTCTTCGAAATTGGCCCCGTCTTCAGAGCCGAAAAATCTTTCACTCACAGACACATGTAAACAAATTATTTAAAAAATAAATACGCAATATGAATAATATAATAAAATATAAAAAATAGTATTTTAGCATTAAAGATAATCATATATATTAAAATATTATATTAAATAGGTGTGAATTCACTGGTCTCGATATGGAAATGGAAATTAAAGAAAACTGGCACGAAGCTTTAGATATGATGGCTGGTATGTTCGTTCACATTTTCAAAGGATTAGAAAACGAATATAAAAAAGAATTAGAAGCTATCAACAAATAATACGAATTCGAACCATTTGTTATTAAAGAACCTGTTTTAAAACTTGATTTCAAAGAAGGAGTCAAAATGCTTAAAGAAGCCGGTATCGAACAAGACCCCTTAGAAGATTTATCTACCGAAAC